>JAESUZ010000371.1:0-154611 GCA_017311185.1 Proteles cristata cristata | reverse complement strand
TTTATTTATTTCTAGAGAGAGAGACAGTGTGAGCAGGGGAGGGTCAGAGAGAGAGGGTGTCACAGACTGAAACAGGCTCCAGGCTCTGAGCTGGCAGTCGGCACAGAGCCCGACGCGGGGCTCGAACCCACGAACCGCGAGATCATGACCTGAGGGAAAGTCGGACGCTTAACCGACTAAGCCACCCAGGCGCCCCTCCTCTGTATATTCTTGATCACACTGATTTCTTGTGATTAAAACTGCAACATTCCTTTAGCTGTGAGTAAAACAAGTTACTTTGTGTGTGTGTGTGTGTGTGTGTGTGTGTGTGTGTGTGTGTGTGTGTGTGTGTGTGTGTGTGAGATGAATCAATACCAAAGATAGTACAAGGCTGGCTGGGTCCAGTTGTTAGGATCTTTTCTATTGTGCTCCAGTACACTCTCCTCTCCGGAGCACTCCCATCCCAGGTACGTAGTCGCTCCCCGCTCTTCACTTCCTAGCACTCTGGAGCATTTGCTCGGACACTTCCAGAGTACACTGGCCACCTTATCAGGACACTAGGCTGCTGTGGTACAAGGACTGTGACTACTGACCCGCTACCGCCAAGTAAGCTCATCGCATAATGAGAAGAATGAATGAATGAACTGAAAGAACACCTGACTGGCTTCAGGCTGTCTAGATTCTAGTCCTGCCTTCACTGCAATTTCCACGATTACGAGAAGGCAAGGAAAAGCATCCTTTTTCCTTAGTAAGTCATACCCATCTCCAGCTGTCTTCTAGCTCTAAAAGTCTACATCCTTAAAAACTGAGATGGTTCTCATCTCTGTGTTTCTGTCCCTCTCCTCCAACACCTGCCGTGAAGAGTTGAAGCCAGCCTGCCTTTCTCTGGGCATGTCTTTCCACCTGCCTTCCTTGACTATTCAGTTCTGACACTGTGTCTCCGACTGACATTGACTGGCATGCAGTGTGTCAAGTGTGTAACTACAGTTTTGTTTTTAAGGTTTTTTATTTATTTTGAGAGAGAAAGAGAAAAAGCTGGGGGAGGGACGGGAGAGGGGCAGAGCAGAAGATCTGAAGCAGGATCTGTGCTGACAGCAGACAGCCCAATGTGGGGCTCCAACTCATGAGCTGTGAGATGATAACCTGAGATGAAGTTGGGCTCTTTTTTTTAATACTTTATGGTCAAGTTGGTTTCCATATAACACCCAGTGCTCATCCCCACAAGTGCCCTTCTCCATGCCCATCACCCCCCTTCCCCTCTCTCCCACCCCCATCAGCTCTTAACTGACTGAGCCACCCATGTGCGCTACTACAGTCTTTTTTTATTTGATGACAGCAGATAACAGTACGATGTTATCTTTCAAAACATCTGAAATATAAAATGGAAATAAACAATGGATAAACTATTTCCCCCTAGCAAAAGGGAATATTTAGTGCTCAGTAAAGACAAGAGTAATAATTGTCAATCAATAAGTGTTCCAGAGAAATGAAGAAAGAGATTCTAGACAATAAAACCTCCACTTACAAATGGTAAAACCAGGGGCGCCTGGGTGGCTTAGTCGGTTAAGCGTCCGACTTTCGCTTAGGTCATGATCTGGCGGTTCGTGGGTTCGGGCCCCGCGTCGGGCTCTGTGCTGATTGCCAGCTCAGAGCCTGGAGCCTGTTTCAGTCTGTGACACCCTCTCTCTCTGACCCTCCCCTGCTCACACTGTCTCTCTCTCTAGAAATAAGTAAAACATTAAAAAAATAAAAAAAAACAATGGTAAACCAAACCAAAAAAAAAAAAAAAAAAACAAAACAGGGCATTAAGGCTTGCTGTTATTTTTTTTCACCAAAAAATTCTAGGGTATTTTTAGTTAATAAAAAGTATTTGGATACCTGTGTTAGTCTAGCGTTTGTGTAAACATTGCAGTGCTTTGAAATTTCACATTCCTAATCAAGACTGGCAATAAAATTATTTAAGAAAATGGCCCAGTATTAAGAATCAGACTCCATGTATATTACAAGAACAAATTTCCCTCTTCTCTTTAAACAGAAAGAGTAACATATAATTTTTTAAGTCCATAATAATCTGCCATTTAACAAACAATTTTTGAGGAGCCACTAGAGGCTGGATACCAAGATTCTGTGCTTAGGGGGACACTCACATGAAAAAGACACAGTTCTTGTCACAGTGATGAAGAAATTAACGATTAAAGCACTAATTCTTGCAGTCTAAATTTGCAGTATCCAGATTATTCAATGATTCATGAAAACAATTCACTAATGTGCCAGCAAATATACCAGGTGAACTGGGGGGAGTTATTATCATTTTTTTCATTCATCCACAGAGTATAATCTCCAAGGCTGCAGAGTCTTTCTCTGTCTTGTTTGTGGCTATATCTCCTCTGCCCAGAGCAGCCCCTGGCACAGAGTAACCATAGTAAACGTCTGTAGAAAGAAAGAATGAATTGTCTTCCTCAACAGTTCACTTCACCCTGTATTAGAAAGCTGTGCAGGCTCTCTGACAGTTTGTAAGATGGCCACATGTTGTCATTGTATACTGGAGACCATATGCATGAGATTAAGAACCCAACCTCTAGAGTCATACCTTGGATTCAAATTCTAGCTCCCAATTCTCCAGCTGTGTGACCTTGGGCGAAGTTTCATAACATCGATGACCTTCACTTTGTGCATATGACATTTTTCAGTGCTAGCCATAAATCTCCCGCTCATGGACCTGTGTGCAGGTGAAATTATGTAATGTGTGCTCAGCACTTAGCATGATGCCAGGGTATGATAGACAGCTTTCCTTGGCTGTGACACTATTCCCGTCATTTAGTAACATTCAACTCACCTGAATAAATGCACATCTCTAAAACCATGCAAAGTTACCCTGGAAGATGAAAATTTTCAAAATGATGTGATATCTAGGACACGGCACAGTGCCTAAGGCACAGTAAATTACAGTCCAATTCACTGTAACAACAAAGAACCTCAGGAGATTTGCTTTCCAGTATTGCAGCCCCGCAGCGCTTCCTAGTCCTGACACGTATCTTGCAATCAGACAGGCAGCACTTCCTAGGAAGTGCGGATGGAAACAAAGGTTCTGGAATGCATGAGGGGTTGTAAAGAAGGGCGATAACAGTGTTCGGGGCCCCTGCCTGGAGAGTAAGAGAAAACGAGCAAGAGCTCTGCAGAGCCCCACGGGGACAGCACTACACGTGTTTTCACATCATCACCGCTCCTGGGGGCCTTCCCCTCCCCCAGACCTAAGCTGTGCCTGAACGCCGAGAAGAGAACACGTACGTGTGCTCCAAGCAAAGACTGTCTCTTCACTGCCGTCCCAAAGACGAGATTAAATTAAATCTTTCTAGTGGAGCTGTGTCCTTAGCTTGTCTCTTTAGGAAATAAGTTTTGAACAAGTTTTAAAGTTAAAACTTGATGTACATTTTACAGTAAGTTTATTATAGTTGATAGGAACACATTTTTGCAACATCAGTAAGTGCTTGCGAAAGGCACACACACCGCGAAGGGAGAGAAATCTCAGCACGTCGCACGCCGCCACGTTGCGGATGCAGCTTCGGGAGACAGGACGCACCGCCTGCTGTCGGGATGCCGCCCTTACACAGCTGAGGGGCTGCCACCCAGACGTGAAGTTCCTCCTTCCCCACGTCACGGATTCCGCTTAGGGGAGACCCGGCGGGCGTCACTGTGAGCCCAACGCTAGGGGGATAAAGTTCAGACACTGACCGAAAGGACGAAACAACTGCTCCGGTTTCTTCATGCTCACCTAAGTCAGAAATGGATTTTGTGCCAGTATTAGAAATCAGTTCTGATATGTGGAGATTAAAATTCCCAGCACATATTTTTAAGAGTGAAAGTGTTAAGGCCAGTGTCACATTCCAATTCATTTTGTAGAGTTGCCGTCCCACCTATTTAATGCCCCATTCGTAATTGTAAAACTTTCTGAATTTCCATACTAAGTAAATGGCATGTAAGATTTTAATAGATGCAGATACAACTCTGGATGAAAGAACGTACCGGGAAGCTGTCTCCCGGGCTTGCAACTCACTTCTCCCAATTCCCTCACTGCACAGTGCTTGCCAAAGTCACAGATGCATAGACCTCACCCGTCTGCCCAGAGCTTGGTCTACTGTGGCAGACGAGGACATGGTTCATACCAGATATTAAAAGGGGCTAATCCTGCTCTGCTGCTGTTCAGGCTTTCCTTTCCGAATCACTCTCTGCACTTTGTTATGTGCCCACCCTTCACCAGGGCAGCGAACCCTGTGTCGTGCTGTTCCTCCAAACTGTGCATCGTGCCCATCCCACACTTACCCCCATCCAATGCGTTTTTTTTTCTAAGTAGAAACATCATAATCTCTCTTCTTCCCCCAAATAAGATGTCTCCCGTTTTATCTCTTTTTCTCATTGCCTGGTATCCTAGGGTTGTTATATACAGTGTTTTGAAAAGGTATCAGTGATTAATTACCCTGGAGTTATATTTGCCATATTAAAAAAAAAAAAAGTTCTAGAGCTACAGTGATTTACTCCAAATGAGGAGCTGTGAAATCCCAGGTACGAGAACTCTGTTTTCTTAAATATCAGGATTCCAGGACATGGTCTGGAAATATATGACTTGTAGATATATCTCTAGAATTTTCAAGCTGCCTGTGTGACATCAGACTTCACTGAGGCCAAGTGGCGGGAGGAGTGGAGGAGTTGGCAGTATAGGACATAGTTGGAATATAGTTGTTTATGATTCATACTTACACCCACAACTGACGGCAAAGATTTTTAATAGAATATTTTATCCTGTAACAAAAAACTGTGATTGAAGGACAGTGGGCTATTTTTAGGAGCCTCATTTCAAGACACATGTGTTTCTCTACTCCATCTTTCCCTGAATTCCAAAGGAAAAACTGAACTATACCAGATAATAGTATTCAGCAGGATTAGAAAACAAAGGACAAATGATTTACAAGTGTTAATTCTTCTGAATAATTAATCTATAAATTGGGTGTGATTCCAGTAACAATCCCAACAAGTTATTTCTGTGAAACAACAAAATTGATTTAAAAATTATGGAAAGTAGAGGACTCCAGAAAAGAGACAAGACAGCTGTAAGGAAAGAGAACAAGGAAGTAGACATTACCTTACTACTTATGAAATCTTAACCAAAACAGGTGTTACTGACAAATAGAAACATTTAAATCCATGAAACACAGTAAGATGTTCAGAAAGTGTCCCAAGCATGTCTGGGAACTTGATATGTACTGGAAAATACAAGGGAGAAGAATGGACTGTTCAATCAGTCACAGTAGGACAACTGATCTTCCATAAATGCCAGACAGATGAATAAAGTAAATATGAAAAAAAATCAAAACTATTATGAAAATGTAAAATCACTTCATCACTTCAGGATTGGGAAAGGATTTATTAAACATAAAATATTACTACTTATAAAGATAAATGTAACTATACTAACATCAGAACCTTTCAGAAGCATGGAAAAAGCAAAAGCCATTAAAAGGCAACATTTGTAAATTCAGCCACATCAAAATGTACAACGTTTATGTAACCAAAACCCTACAACATTAAAGACATGTGACAGATGGGAAGAGATATGTGCAAAACACAAAGCACAAAACAAAATTCAGATTTTATAAACAGTACATATAATCTGCAACAAAAAAGAAAAGTGGTCAAAGGACATCAGCAGGAGAGGGAAATTAATCATATCCCCCCTCAAATGACTTAATCACCCAAATAAGCAAGGCAAGAAAAACAGATATTATTCCACACTAATTAGAAGGGGCCTCCTCTAAAATGTTTTTGCTGTTTTGAGGATTAAAAAAAACGTCATAAACTCTTGGTGGTCATTGTTTAGGGAAAGAAGTAGACCTACAGATTTGGGGTAGAGAGGTTACTGATATTACTGTTAAGTGAAGAAAATAATTTATATGCTACCAAGTAGTGTATACTGACATAACTTTAATAAAAATTTTATTTATATGCTTAGCATAATAGAAGAATTATACTAGGAAATAGAGTAAACTATGAATATTAACTATCTTTGATACATAAGTGGCAAAGAATCCGGTAAAGAGATAATTTGTAATATATACAGGTTTATTGATCATAAACCCATTTATTATAACTGAAAATTTGAAAAAGTAAATTTGATGGAAAAATACAAAGGAAATGTGCTAAAATTAGTATCAGATAAAGTTATATTTATGTAAGAAATCAAATGGGATTATTTTTATTGATAAAAAGTATAATACAAAGGAGACATAATGGTCACAGTTTACAAAACAGCAATACATTAAGCAAAGTATGTTAAATAAAAGGACAGTTTAAAATAACACAGTATACATAAAAGCCTTTTTTTCATAGTTGTGTTTATTTTAGTAAAAAATAAATAGTTTAGTGGTACACATGGCCAGCTGTGTGTTACAGATTTGATCTGTCTTCCATTGTGAAGGGGTTTTTGCTGTAAGGAGGAGTGATGGATGCTATTTCTAGGCCTGATTCATAAAAATCTCCCAAAGGAGATCTCTCATGCTCTTTTCCCAACCTCTAGCTGAATGCAGCAAACCAAAAGACCCTGAAAGGAGAGCAGAGATACAAGTCACCAAGTTAAAAGACTTCCATTAACCAGAAACGAGAGCAACAAATAAAGTTTTATTGAGTTAAATCATTGAAATTTGAAGGTTCCATTTTCATAACCAATTTTTAAGCTACCTGGGTAAATAAATTATGCTATATTCATACAAGAGAACACTAAGCAGCCATTTCAAAAGATGATGTCAAAAGAATCCCATATTATTACATATAAAATGTGCACATTAAACAGAATGCATATATATTATGCCATTTTTAAATGGAATCTATATTGATCTACATCCACATCTATGTATGTGTACTACATGTATTTATATCCATATATCCATGCCTGCCTATTTGTGTATAAACATGTAGACAAAAGCCTAGAGCAGAATAAACCCTAAAATGTTAACTGTGATCATTTCTGGATGGTAACATCATAGGTGATATATATATATATATATATATATATATATATATATATATATATAAAACTTTTAAAATAAAAAGCAAAGGTGTTTTAAAATAACTTCCATTGCTGTGCCACTTGCACATCTGCCCAGAAGGCAACCTCAGCTGAGCCCACTGAAAAAGCACATGGTGATATATACATACATGGGCATCTTCTGAGGAGATAACATAGGAAATCTGACTTTTTTCCAGCACTGATGGAGAGGGTATTACATGCCAGATGGCAGAACATTATTGAAACTCTTTCAGTATCCCCTAGGCTGGGCCAAACCACATGCTCTGCTCTAGTGAAGCATGCATGGACTCCTAAGAACTCACCTCCATAATATGACTCAAGAAGGAAATTAAAAAAAAAAAAAAAAAAGAGGACTGTGAACTTCTAATTTGATAGAACAGAGGTTCGCCATCTTAGCAGAGAACTAATTAACTGGGTGAGAGATACATACATAAATGGCCCTAATAAAATAAGGATTAACTTTTTAAAAGATGCACAGAAGAGGTGTAGTAGGAAGTGAGGATTCATTATGGTCAACAGAAAGAGCACAAAGATCTTAGGGGGAGAGTTTGATCTATTCATGTGGTAAATAGGAAAAAAAAAAGATTTTAAAATTAAGTGTCTTTCAGTAGTAGCCCATACTTAGCAGCCTTTATTTGGGATTTACAGGCATGTGCAATAACAAGAAACATATCTGCACATCCATTTTGAAAACCACTACAGTGGGTTCAGTGTACTGTAAAAAACTATTTTTGATGATTACCTTACTGTCAAAATTAAAATCCATGTTAAAGTACTTTAAAACTTTAATGGATAGTGCAAATAATAGACAAAAATGTATGTATATAGTGAATATAACAATATATGGTGAATACCTATATACATATTCACTAGCCTAAAAAAGATTCCTATTAAAATTGCAAAAACGTTGAGGTTGTTTTTGGTTACTTTGAACATAGTATTATTGTTATTATTACTCTCATTAATATAACTAGCATATTCTCCCTTTAGAGGCAAGGAATCCCATAATTTTCTAAGAATATTTTAAAAATTTGAGGTAGAAGTACAAATACTGGGGACACCTGGGTGGCTCAGTCACTTGAGCATCCATCCGACTTGGGCTCAGGTCATGATCTCATGGTTCGTGGGTTCGAGCCCCGTGTCGGGCTCTGTGCTGACAGCTACCTCAGAGCCTGGAGCCTGTTTCAGATTCTGCCTCTCCCTGTCTCTCTGACCCTCCCCTACTCATACTTATCTCTCTCAGAAATAAATAAAAAACATTAAAAAAAAAGTACAAATACCAAAAATCTATTTAGCTCCCACTTATAAATATTCACGGTTCACCCTTGAACACCTATCCACTTCAGACATGCAGTTCTAGCTGAAACAATAGTTTCTTGGTAATAGAAGGAGACATAAATTTTAGTTATTAAATATTTAGTAATTGATGACTTTATATGTATAATAGTGATAATACCAATCTCGAAGTAATTGTTAGGATCAGAATTATACATGTAAATTTCCTAAGTAGATGCCTAGTAATCATGATGCACAACACATATAGCACATGATACGTGTCAGACCTTTTTTAAGTGCTTTTCATATGTTAATGGATGTTCATAACTACTCTGTGAGATAGGGACCACATTTTGTCCTCTTTTGCTGATAAAGGAGTTGAAGTACATTAAGTCTGAGTAACCCAGCATGGGCGTGGCACCCTTGGGACCAGGACAGTGAAAGTCCTATAGACTGTGCTCTAGTAATGTCCACCTGGAGTAATGATATATATAATTTATTATTTCATTTCCCTTATTTATAAGGTAGATGAAAGATAGCCTCTTAAACTACATTAATTATTATCACATATTCTGATAGGGACATTCATTCACTAAGCAAAAACAGAGTAAACTGATCACAGACTGAAATAATCTGGCAGTGTGTAGAAAATGCAATAGTGACAAAAACATAGTCTTTGCCCCTAATTAGCATTAGTCTGAAGGAGAAGTTAAATAATTTTGGTATTCTATGAGTGGCACATTGGGTTACTGTTCAGCAAATACTCACTTTTCTCTTTCACTTGGGGTGGTATATACTGCCCTGCCACTCTGAGTTTGTGCTTCATGGTGTGACTTATTTTACCCAGTGTAACGTTAGTAGATGTGCCCTCACCGTCCAACATGAGAAGGATGTACCTTGTGTAGCCACTGGTCCAAGGAGGATTATCTGGAAACAACTTTGAATAGATCTGCATTTCTGCTTATCTTCTGAGCAAAAGGCATTAACAGCTTTGTTCTGGACTATCTTTGCCTGAATGTTTGTAGAGCAAACAGCTCTGGAAGTTAGAAACTGTATCTCCCTCTTCTTTTGGGGTGATGGTTGGACAGGTTTGCTAGGATCCCCCCCCCCCCTTTTAAAATACTGGGTTAAAATACTCCGAGCTCCTCAACAGTGACACATACCCAACAGATTCATAGCATCCAGCTGAGCCTGCCTCCACATTACCGCTGTGGAGTTTAGGGGGCAAGCGAAACCAAAGAAAACATGAATCTCATGCTGTCTGCTGTGCTATGAAATTTTTTTAAAAAGCTAAAATAATAAGAGCATTAATAATCAAGTACTGTCACTGACCAGAGAGTCTCAAGTCTTCAGACAGCATCTGTGCAACTGCGGCAAGTAGTGTGTTTGCTTATAAGTAGGATAAAATCTCAGACCCTTCATAGTTATCAACACAGGTTACAAGTCAAGGGAAACAGGCTTCATTCTTTTTCTTTTTTTTTTATAAGTAGTTTATTATCAAGTTGGTTTCCATATAACACCCAGTGCTCATCCCCACAAGTGCCCCTCTCCGTGCCCATCCCCCCCTTCCCCCCACATCCATCAGTCCTCAGTTTTTGTCAGCATTCAAGAGTCTCTCATGGTTTGCCTCCCTCCCTTTCCCCCATTTCCCCCCTTGTTCTCCCCCATGGTCCTCAGTTAAGTTCCTCCTAATCCTCCTATACGTGCAAACATATGATATATGTTCTTCTCTGCCTGACTTATTTTGCTCAGCATAACACCCTCAAGGTCCATCCATGTTGCTCCCCATGGCCAGATTTCATTGTTTCTCATTGCCATGTAGTATTCCATGGTATGGATAAACCACATCTTCTTGATCCATTTGTCCGTTGATGGACACTTAGGCTCTTTCCATGTTTTGGCTATTGTTGAGAATGCTGCTATGAACATTGGGGTACATGTGCTCCTATGCATCAGCATTTCTGTATCCCTTGGGTAAATTCCTAGCAGTGCTATTGCTGGGTCATAGGTGAGTTCTATTGTTAGTTTCCTGAGGAACCTCCACACTGTTTTCCAGAGGGGCTGTACCAGTTTACATTCCCACCAACAGTGTAGGAGGGTGCCCGTTTCTCCACATCCTCGCCAGCATCTCGTGTTCTCTGATTTGCTCATTTTAGCCACTCTGACTGGTGTGAGGTGAAACAGACCTCATTCTAATGCACTGTTTGCAGTTAAGCTCAGCCTAGCTGCATCTTAAAGCAGAAAATAGCAAGTCTGGTTGACGTTATTTAAACCACAGCTGATATAAAAATAAGTTTGCAGGATCAATACACTTAATATTTTAAACCACTGAGTTTGGAGTGATTTGTTATGCAGAATGGAGTAACTACAGCATTAGCTGACTGATACCAATATATTACGCTGTGTGCTATGGCAAGATTAAGGACAGGGTATAGTAATGGGAGAAAATGACAGGAACACCTACGATGGAACTGTATACTCTGCAAAGTACCATAGGTTTTAAAATAACTCCAAGATTTTATATCATTTATCCATCAGCCACAAAAACAAATTCTGCCCATTTCCCACTCACAAGGATTTATAAATTATTTTCTTGCATTTTTTAAACATGTAATAAAAGCATCTACATGCTAAGTTGAGAGAAACATACTGACATATACTGAGAATTCCCAACCTATTTCTCAAGCTGAATCTATAAATCATAAAATATGGAGTTAATTATGGAAAAATATCTGACACTAAGTTTAATATAGTTAGGCTTGGAAGGAAAGTGTAATTAAACTTTATAAAACTACAAATGGTGTAGGAAGGCCTCTAGAGAAGAGTGTCTACTTCATCAAGCAAGATGTTTTCTTCATGATATTTTGTCAAAATAGGCATGGGTACCATTGAAAAGAGTTGTTGGCCCTTTTTTACTTAAGTACCCATAATCATGAGACAGAAATGTGTTACATTTAAATATTTCGAGCATTATGTTCAAAGAATTAGACAGGGAAAATGACCTACTTAAGGTGGCTTATTTGGAAAAGCTATTGTTTGACGCAAATACTTTTGGTTAATTGGGCAATTTTGTTACCTCCAGTGAGTTTGTCAATTGATGATAAGAATGCTACGTGAATATCATCCAGACAGAATAAGAAATGGGAGCAATTATTCTTCTTAACTAGATCTTTTATGTGAAGCTTCCTTTTAATACTAGTGCATCGTATGCAATTCTGTGTAAGCCCTTTTCTCTTAGGATTTTTGAATTCCATTTTATATCTGCCATGGCTACACAGACACATTATGAAAGTAGGACTGCCTTAATCTGCTTGTCCCTATCAGCTAAAGAATGTAACTAGCAGCTGTCATTTTATGAAGTCAGAAAATAAAACAATTCAAGTGTCTATCGATCAATGAATGGATAAAGAAATTGTGGTATATATATATATACACAATGGAACACCACTAGGCCATTAAAAAGAATGAAATCTTGCCATTTGGGACAACATGGATGGACGTCAAGGGCATTGGGCTCAGTGAAATAAGTCAGAGAAAGGCACATACCAAATGATCTGTCTTATATGTGGAATCTAAAACAAACAAAACCAAGCTCAATGATACAAAGCACAGAAATGGTGGTTGCCAGAAGCTAGTGATGGTTGGAGGGAGATATGGGTGAACTGCTTTTTGTCTTTGTTCAAATAAATTGAATTAACATTGTTTTTTGTTTTTTTTAAAAGCAACTCTGGCAGTTAACTTGTGCCTCATCCTCCTAGTTATGATTGAAATTTCCTCTCTGTCTTATAGAACATTGAATGCTCCATATTTAATACACATCTCTTGCTAAATATCAGCGAAAGCCCTAATTTCTTGCATGTGTAAAGTGATTTCATTTCACATAGCTCACTCATTGCCCTAATACCACAAAACATAATATTTTATTTTTTGTCCTCAGGTATCTTGTGAATTAGAGGCGAAGGTGTTGGGAAAATTAATTTTTTCTGAAAGAAAGTGTCTCTGGGACAATATTTCTCAAAGCAAAAATGCTAACGAACACAAGTACAGGTAAAAAAAAGAGTTCTAGTAATACATATTCTTTCATACAAATACACAAAAAAAGAAGTCAGAATACAGTAGCCCATTCTGCTCATGGATGACATCCTGCTCATGGGTGACTGTAAATATGGTCAATCAAGGATAATGTGTAGGCAGTGGTGCTGCCTAACCAGGAGAAACTTAAAGGCCAAAGCAATAATTTATGCACCAAGAAGCGTTCACTGAATGTGTGCAGAGTGCAGTACTGTAGGAGATTATTAAAAGAAAGGGATACTGGGTCAGCCTCCTTTCTATAGTTGAGGGAGTGGAGCACAGAACCTGCAAGTGACTAGGTCTAAGTTATAGAATTTGGTACTAGCCTTGGGAACTCAGGTTCTTTCCTCCTGCTTATTGGCCTTTTACATTAATTCTTTCAAATAACTTAGTATCTGTTCTGCATCATCATACTAAGTCTGAAGGACACAAACAGGATGTGACCTTTACTCTTGAGAAACTCATGGTCTGATGGGATGGACAGATACTTAAACATTTAAATAAAGCACGGAGAATGACTTACCACAAGTAAACATCACAGTCCCCCAGTGGTGCACCCCAATGGGACATAAGATATTATGATAGAGAAATTAACATTAGAAATATTGAAGTGGGAAAGTTGAGGACAATTTTTTAATGTTTATTTTTTAGAGAAAGAGAGAATGAGAGAGAGCGAGCAAGCTAACGAATGAACAGGGAAGGGGCAGAGAGAGAGAGAGACACAGAATCTGAAGCAGGCTCCAGGCTCTGAGCTGTCACAACAAAGCCCGACTCAGGGCTTGAACCCATAAGTGGTGAGATCATGACCTGAACGGAGGTGGATACTCAGCCTACAGAGCCACCCAGGTGCCCTGAGGACAACTCTTTGAGGTAGGTGTCAGCCTAGAAGTTTTTGTCATTTTAAGTCCAAACAGAGAAAAAGAAAAATCTTCCTTTTTTAAAGTTTATTTACTTTGAAAGAGAGTGAGCAAGCAAGAGCTGAGGAGGGGCAAAGAGACGGGCAGAGAGCAGCCTCTGCACTGTCAGCACGGAACCTGACAGAGAGCTTGAACTTATGAACTGTGAGATCCTGACCTGAGCCATCATTAAGAGTAGGTCGCTTAACCAACTAAGCCACCCGGGCACAGCAAAAAAAAAAATCTATTAACAGGCAACTGCAGTAGGCAATTTTCAGAACGCTAGCTTATCAGGGGAAACAGAGCTTTCTCAGGTTCTATATTTTAAGGCTCCATATGGTAACAGATGGGGATATACAGCAAGACCTGCAGGAGTCCAGGTTTTAATATTGTGTGCATTAAAATTCTAAATTTAAGCGTATGTAAGAGATTTTGAATTTTTTGTCAGTTAAATGTTTTTCTTATATAAAGAGCTAATCATTTTGAATAACGTAACATGGGTTTTCTTCTGTTTTGTTGTTTTTTAACTATGGGACCCAGAAGATGAAAATACCAGTGATGGTAGATGAGACAGGGTGAGAGAGAAATGAGATGCTCCTGACTAATATTTTACTAATTACCTGTTTGGATGGAATATAGATCATGATGAGAAACACAGTGTAGGGGCACCTGGGTGGTTCAGTTGGTGAAGCATCTTACTTTGGTTCAGGTCATGATCTTGCAGTTGGTGAGTTTGAGCCCCACATCAAGCTCTCCGCTGTCAGTACAAAGCCCACTTTGGATCCTCTGTCCACCACCCCCTCAAAATAAACAAACAGTAAATTTTTTTTAAAGAACCACAGTGTAGACATATATTGTGTGACTATGCTGAATTTTATTATATATAATATATATATTTATAATAAGTAATCTGACATAGGTGGTTTCATAGAATGAAATTAGTCTCACTCAAGTACTCTAGAGAGACAAAAATACATAGATATATACATATGAACATACAGACATTCATAGACACATATGGATAGAGAGAGATAGATACGTATATAGTTGGAGGTACAGAGATAGCTCTTTCCCACATATCAGTGAGGTTCTCAAACTCCCCAAATGAACTATGAAAGCCCTTACAGGAAAGAAATGTCAACATTTAAGAATAAACATAAACCACAGGGTTTTTGAATTATAAGTACTTTTGAAATAAATGAACTTAAGTAATATTAGCTAAATAATAAACATTTAGTGAGGTATAAATCAAAAATTATACCCACTGGTGGAATTAAGTGGCATAACTAAATTTCTTAGTCTTGCACAGACTTGCAGTATACATAAACACTATACTTGTACTCACTTATTCTTTTGAAAGAACCATATATTTCAGGAACATGAAAAAATCTAGAAAAGAGAGTTTATTTAATATATATTGTTGATTTATTGACACTGAATTCATAGCCAACAATGCTATACCACTCATTCTAGAACAAAGCTTATCTAATACACGTGTTTTCTCCATAAGACACATCACGGCTTTTTTGAATTTAGGAATGTTAAGACAACTCTTTAGTGCTACACTTGGAAGCTACTGTAAACAACAAAATCATCAACAAGCACAAAAGTGTGAAAAATGTGCCATTAAATATACTGCGGAAAGAACACTTATGTACATTATGAGAGCTGGACTCTATTTCCCCCATCTCCAAACAGCCACTATTTTATTTCTCCACTTCTAGGAGTTTGGCTGTTTTTAGAAACCATCTAGAAGTGAGATCATAGAGCATCTATCTTTCTTTGCCTGACTTCCGCCACTTAGCTTAATGCCATTTCAAGGTATTGCAAATGGCAGGATTTCCTTCTTTCTTATAGACAAAAGAACATTTCATTGTATACATATACCACATTTTCTTTGTTCATTCATCTGTCAATTGATAACTTAGGTTGTAAGATTTCATGTCTAATTGCATAAGTAGTTTATTCCTTTGATTTTTTCCACATTAAAAAATTTTAAGTATAATTAACATACAATATTCTATTAGTTTCAGGTATACAAAATAGTGATTTGACATTTTTATACATTACAAAATGATCCCCACAGGAAGTTTTGTTACCTTGTGTCACCATACAAAGTTACATGATTGACTATTACCTATCGTGCACATTATCTCCCATGACTTATTTATTTTTTAACTGGAAGCTTGTCACCTCTTGATCCCCTTAACCCATTTCCACCCACCCCCACTCCTCTCCACTTTGGTAATCAACAGTTTGTTTCCTGTGTGAGCCTGTGTTTGTTCATTTGTTTTGTCTTTTTAGATTCCATATATAAGTGAGATCATATAGTATTTGTCTTTCTCTGACTTTTCTCTCTTAGCACAATGCCCTCAAGGTGCATCCATGTTTTCTCAAATGGTAAGATTTCATTTTTTAGGGCTAAATAATATTCTCTTGTACATATACACCACATTTTCTTTATTAATTTATCCATCAGTGGACACTTAGGTTGTTTCTGATTTTGGCTATTGTAAATAATGCTGCAGTGAACATAGGGGTACATATATCTCTTTGAATTGCTATTTTTGTTGTCTTAGGAGAAGTACCTAGAAGTGTAACTACTGGATCAAATGGTAGTTCTATTTTTACATTTTTGGGGGGAACCTTCATACTGTTTTCTATAGTGACTACACCACTTTACATTCTCATCAACAGTGTATGAGGGTTCCCTTTTCTCCACATCCTCACCACTTTTTTTTTTTTTGTCTTTGTGATAATAGCCAGTCTGACAGGTGTGAGGTGATATCTCATTGTGTATTTTTTAAGTTTTTATTTTCATTCCAGTTAACATACAGTGTTCTATTATTTTCACGTGTACAATATAATGATTCAGTGATTCCATACATCACCCAGTGCTCATCATGACAAATGCACTCCTTAATCCCCATCACCTATTTCACCCATAGTTAAGGGAGTATATAGCTCAGGGGTAGAGTATTTCACTGCAGACCACTGTGGTTTTGATTTGCATTTTCCTGATGATCAGTGATGTTGAGCATCTTTTCATATGGCTGTAGACCCTCTGTAGATCTTTGGGAAAATGGAGGTTTAAGCCTCTGCCCATTTTTGTATCCCACTGTTTAAACATTTTATATGAAGATGTATAAATTCTTTATATGCTTTGGATGTTAACCCCTTACCAGATGTATGATTTGCAAACATCTCCCTTTCAGTTGGTTGCCTTTTTTTGCTCGTTTCCTTTATCATGCAAAAGCCTTTTGGTTTGATGTAATCTCATTTATTTGTTTAGTTTTTGTTGCACTTGCCTGGGATGACTGTTGCCCCAAAATACTGCTTACATTGAAGTCCAAGAATTTACTGCCAGTGTTTTCCTCTAGGAGTTTCATGGTTTCATGTCTTACCTTCAAGTCTTTATTCCATTTTGAATTTATTTTTGTGTATGTTGTAGGGTAGTGGTTCAGTTTCATTCTTTTGCATGTAGCTGTCCAGATTTCTTGTAGCTGTCCAGATTTCCTAACACTGTTTATTAAAGACACTATCTTTTCCCCCATTGCCTCCTTTGCCATAGATTAACTGGCCATATATGCATGGGTTTCTTTCTGAGCTTTCTGTTCTAATCCACTGATCTACGTGTGTTTTTATGCCAGTAGCACACTGTTTTGATTACTATAACTTCGTAGTATAGTTTGAAATCAGAGTGTGGTGCCTCTAGCTTTGTTTTTTTCTCATAACTATGGCTCTTCAGGGTCTTCTGTGGTTCCACACAAATTCTAGGATTCTTTGTTCTGGTTGTCTGAAACATGTCATTGGTATTCTGATGGGGGTTGCACTGAATCTGTAGGATGGATATTTTGGGTACTATGCATGGTATTTTAACAATGTTAATTCTCCTAATCTATGAGCATAGAATATGTTCCTGTTTATTTCTGTCATCTTCAGTTTCTTTCATCAGTGTCTTACAGTTTTCAGAATACAAGTCTTTCACCTCCTTGGTTAAATTTATTTCTAGTTATTTTACTCTTCTTGATGCAATTGTAAGTGGGACTGTTTTCTTAATTTCTCTTTCTGATTGCTTGTTATTAGTGTAGAGAAACATAACTGATCTCTGTATGTTAATTTAGGATCCTTCCAACTTCACTGAATTCATTTTTTGGTTCTAAGAGGTTTTTTGGTGGATTATTTAGATTTTTATATATAGACAGTCTCATGTCATCCTCAAATAGTGACATTTTTACTTCTTTCTTATTCCACATACTTATATATTTAAAAGTTTTTTTAATATTTATTTATTTTGAGGGAGAGAGGGAGAGAGAGACACACACAGAGAGAGAACAAGTGGGAAGGGGCAGAGAGAAGGAAAGAGAGAATCCCAAGCAGGCTTCACATTCAGCGGAAAGCCCAACTCAGGGCTAAGACTCCTCACGACCATGAGATCATGACCTGAGCTGAAGTCAAGAGTCAGATGCTTAACCTCCTGAGCCACACACATGCCTCTACATTATAGTTTTTAAAGAAGGGCATACTAGAGGCAGAAGTACTGACTGCACCAGAGTCATTTCTGGTATCTCACTGGACACAACTCAATTCCTTAACATAAGTGGTAAGATATTGCTGATTTTGAAGCAACAACATAATAGAAATATTTTTTAAATGTTCATTTTTGAGAGAGAGAGAGAGAGAGACAGATAGACAGAGTACAGGTAGGGGAAGGGCAGAGAGACAGGTAGACACAAAATCGCAAGCAGGCTCCAGGCTCCAAGCTGTCAGCACAGAGCCTGATGTGGGGCTCGAACTCACGAACCATGAGATCATGCTCTGAGCTGAAGTCGAATGTTTAACTGACTGAGCCACCCAGGCACCCCCATAATAGAAATATTTTAATGGGCAACTGTAAAGGTTGGAGATGCCCAAAGAATGGTTATTCTTTTCAGCTGGTTATACAAAAGCAGTTACTCCTGACACTCCTGAGTTAAGATGAACAACTGGACATAACTTACAACATTTTTATCACTGTGGAAGAAACGTGGATGCATTATTAATGGTGTTCCTATTAGTGTTTTAAATATTACACTATTTCTTAAACATTGTTTACACTGCTCAAAGAATTATCCATATATGCTTAGATTATGTTTTGTTGAAAAAAAAGTCATGATACAACTACTAGAATAGATGCTAATAACTATTTTTAGGGTCTTCATCTTTGTCCATAAATTGAAAATCACAGTACTAAGAAACTTAATATGATTTGATTTTAGAAAATGTGTCAAGTGAAATTTCATGACATAATCGAATTTCAAACTAATATTATAGAAAGATCCACAAAACCTTTATTATTTTTTCCTTAATTTGGTTTAATTGGTAATAACCTTGTACTGAAATGATTTACCCACTATTATCCAGCCAGAGCATCATCTGGCAGCAAGTCAGTTAAGTTAATCTTTGTGCTCTGTATAAAAAGATAGCGGGAACTAGCTCTAATACTGCTGACTTTGATAACATGGGTTTTCTATCTTAACAGCTAGATCAACACTGTCAATTAATATCACATGGATTCTTAAGTAACACTCTAGTGATAATAGTGTTCAATTAATAAACACACTAAGTGGCATTAAAATAAGCCAAAAGGGGAAAGGTTCCCTATGATATCATCGCTCTGCTGAAAAACTCATTTCCTGTATGAAATCTCTTAAGCTTAGTAAGATAACTAGAACATTTAAGGGATTATTTTGTAGATTTTTTCCCTTTCTTCAACATATTAAAATGGGCAATATATCAGAAATACGGTATTTAAGAAATTAAACTCAATTCATTTAATAAACCATGAAAGGGAGTCACACCCAGGTTATGAGTCTAGATTTTTATTTCTTTATTACTTATAGGCTCTGATTTATTAAATACAGAAGGGTAATGGTAGGAGGCTACCTGCCAGAGTTTATTAACCCCTAATACTTTATTCTGTGGCCAAGATCAAAGCTTTCTGCAAGTTCTGCAAAGGTGTCTTAAGAGTCCACCAGAGAGGAATGAAATTAAGTGTTGTGAGGGAGAAAGGAGGAAAAAGGAGGACAAAAAAAATAAAAAAAAAATAAAAGCTGTAAGGCCTACCAGCTTTATGTTTTACATGTCATGGTGGTAGAAGATTTTCTATTGAAAAAGTTACTTTGATTTTGAAAATTTTGAATACTATAGATCTAAACATTATTACTTCCTATTTGAGGGATAGATGGCATATTAAATGAAAAGGCTTGCTGTAGGTAAAAATAGGGATAAAGAATACAGTCGACTTTAAAATGTTACAGTAATGGGAGGCTTTGTGCGTTGAAGATATTCCTACTCTATAAGAGTGGTTCCCCCCCTTCCAAGTTTTACTTAAATTCCTGCAAGTTATAAATATTAGTATCAGGTGTAGAATTTAGTGACTCAACACTTATATACAACATCAGGTGCTCATCACAAGTGCCCTCCTTACTCCCCATCACCCATTTAACCTATCTCCCTGCCCACCCCCCACCCCAAAAGTAAGCCTCAGTTTGTTCTCTAAAGAGTCCTTTTCTGTTCTTTTTCCCCCATGTTCCTTTCTTTTGTTTCTTAGATTCTACATGTGAATGAAATCATAAGGATTTGTCTTTTTTTTTAATTTTTTAAAATTTATTTATAGGAGAGAGAGAGAGAGAGAGAGACAGCGTGAGCAGGGTAGGGTCAGAGAGAGAGGGAGTCACAGACTGAAACAGGCTCCAGGCTCTGAGCTGGCAGTCAGCACAGAGCCCGCGTGGGGCTCGAACCCACGAACCGCAAGATCATGACCTAAGCGAAAGTCGGACGCTTAACCGACTAAGCCACCCAGGCGCCCCGGCATTTGTCTTTTTCTGACTTATTCCACTTAGGCTAATACTCTCTAGCTTCATCCATGTGTTTGCAAATGGCAAGTTTTCATTTTTTTTATTGGAGTAATATTCTATTGTGTGTGTGTGTGTATATATATATATACATATATATATATATACACACACACACACACACTACTTCCTTATCCATTCATCAGTATGGGCTCTTTTCATAATTTCACTGTTATTGATAATGCTACTATAAGCATCAGGGTACACGTGCCCCTTCAAATCATTATTTTTGTATATTTTGGGTAAGTATCTAGTAGTGCAATTGCTAGATCAACGGGTAGTTCTATTTTTGACTTTTCGAGGAACCTCCATACTGTTTTCCACAGTGGCTGCACCAGTTTGCATTCCCAGCAACAGTGGAAGAGGGTTCCCCTTTCTCCACATCCTTGCCAACACCTTTTGTTTCTTGTGGTGGTCATTTTAGGCATTCTGACAGGTGAGGCAATACTTCATTGTGGTTTTGATTTGCCTTTCCTGGATGTGAGTGATGTTGAGCATTTTTTCATGTGTCAGTTGGCAATCCATATGTCCTCTTTAGACAAATGTCTGTTCATGTTCTCTGCCACTTTTGACCTATTCTTGATCATTTGCATTTCCATACAAATTTTAGAATTAGCTTGTCACACTGCCCTCCTTCCCTGCTGTGGAATGAATGCTTGTGTACCCCTACCCCAAATTCCTATATCAAAGCCTAATCCCTAATGTATTGGTATTAGGAGGTAGGACCTTTAGGAAGTGATTAGTTTTCTGGATTATTTCTTTTGTCGGTGTTCACTTGCATAAGTTCTGGACTTATTTTGGATACTAACCCTTTATCAAATATGTCATTCACAAGTATCTTCTCCCATTTCATAAGTTGACTTTCTGTTTTGTTGATTGTTTCCTTCACTGTGCATAAGTTTTTATTTTGGTGTATTCTGAATATTTTATTTTTGTTTTTGTTTCCCTTGCCTCAGGAGACTTTCTGTGGCAAATGTCAAAGAAGTTGCTGTCCGTATTCTCTTCTAGAATATTTATGGTTTCAGACCTCACTTTTAGTCCTTTAATCAATTTAATACATTTTCGAGTTTATTTTTGTGTATGGTGTAAGATAGTGGTCCAATTCTATTCTTTTGCATGTTGCTGTCCAGTTTTCCCAACACTGTTCGTTGAGGAGACTTTTTTCTATTGCATATTCTTTCCTGCTTTGTCAAAGATTGACTGTATACTTGTGGGTTCAGTTCAGTTCTGGGTATTCTCTTCTAATCTATTGATCTATGTGTCTATTTTTGTGTCTTACTGTACTGTCTTCATCACTACAGCTTTGTAATATAATTTGAAATCTGAAATTGTAATGCATCCTGCTTTGCTTTTTTTTTTTCCTTCAAGATTGCTTTGGCTATTCAGGGTCTTTTGTGGTTCCATACAAAGTTTAGGATTGTTTGTTCTAGCTTTGTTAAAAATTCTGGTGCTAATTTGATAGGGACTGCATAATGTGTAGATTGCTTTTGGTAATACATAAATTTTCACATTTGTTCTTCTAACCCATGAGCATGGAATGTTTTCTCATTTCTTCATGTCATCTTTAATTTGTTTCATCGTTTTACAGTTTTCAGAGTATAGATATTTTACCTATTTAATTATGATTTATTCCTAGCTATCGTATTGTTTTTGGTGCCAATTATAGATGGGACTGATTTCTTGATTTCTCTTTCTGAGGCTTCATTATTGGTGAATAGATATGCAACAGATTTCTGTACACTGATTTTTTTATTCTGAGACTTTACTGAATTCATGTATCAGTTTTAGGAGTGTTTTAGTGGAGTCTTTTGGATTTTCTATACATAGTATTATATCATCTGCAAAGAGTGAATGTTTTACCTTCCTTGCTGATGTGAATGCCTTTTATTTATTTGTGTTGCCTGACTGCTGAGGCTAGGACTTCCAGTATTTGTCCAGTAACAGTGTGAAGGTGGACATCCCTGTCATGTTCCTACTCTCAGAGGAAAATCTCTTAGTATTTCCCCATTGAGGATGATATTAACTATGGATTTTTCATATATGGCCTTTATTATGTTGAGGAGTGTTCCCTCTAACCCTACTTTGTTGAGGGTTTTTACCATGAATGGATGTTGTAGTTTGTCAAATGCTTTTTCTGCATCTATTGAAAACATCATTAGTTCTTATCCTTTCTTTTACTAATGTGGTGTAACATATTGATTGATTTGCAAATATTCAACCACCCTTGCAGCTCATGAATAAATCCCACTTGATGGTGGTGAATAATGCTTTTAATGTACTGTTGGATTTGATTTGCTAGTATTTTATTGAGAATTTTTGCATCCATATTCATCAGGGATCTTGGCCTGGAGTTCTCTGTTGTAGTGGAGTCTTTATCTGATTTTGGTTTCAGGGTAATGCTGGTCTCATGGAATCAATTTGGAAGTTTCCCTTCCATTTCTCTTTTTTGGAATAGTTTGAGAAGAATAGGTATTAAGTCTTCTTTAAATGTATGGTAGAATTCCCCCTGGGAAGTCACTGGGCCTGGACGTTTTGTTTGTTGGAAGATTTGCGGGGTGGGGGAGCGGGAGATTTTGATTATGTATTCAATGTCTTTCCTGGTTATTGGTCTCTTCAAGTTTCTAGTTCTTGCTGTTTCAGCACTGGTAGTTTATATGTTTCTAGAAATTTATCCATTTCTTCCATGTTGACGGATTTTTTTGAAGATCGGTTTTCATAATATTCTTTTGTAATTGTTTATATTTCTGTGGTGTTGGTTGTTATTTCTACTCTCTCATTTGTGATTTTGTTCATTTGGATCATTTATCCTTTCATTTTGATAAGTCTGGCTAGGGGGTTATCAATTTTATTAAGTTTTTCAAAAGAACAGCTCCTGGTTTAATTTCTTCTATTGTGGGTTTTTTTGTTTTAGTTCTATATAATTTATTTCTGCTCTAATCTTTATTATTTCCTTCCTTCCTCTGGCTTTAGGCCTTGTGGTTTTTTTCTAGCTCCTTCAGGTGTAAGGTTAGGTTATTTAGATTCTTCTTGCTTCTTGAAGTAGACCTGTATTGCTATATACTTCTCTCTTAGGACTACATTTGCTGCATCCCAAAGGTTTTGGACCACTATGTTTTTCATTTTCATATGTTTCCATGTATTTTTAAATTTCTTCTTTGATTTCCTGGTTGATCCATTCTTTTTTTAGTAGCATGTTGTTTGACTTCCATGTATTTGTGGTCTTTCCAAATTTTTTCTTGTGGTTGACTTGAAGTTTCATAGCATTACGTTCAGAAAATATTCATGGTATGATCTCAATCTTTTTTTATTTATTGAGGCTTGATGTGTGACCTAGTATGTGATCTATACTGGAGAATGTCCCACCTGCACTTGAAAAGAATATGTATTCTGATGCTTTAATAGGGAATGTTCTGAATATATCTGTTAAATCCATCTGGTCCAGTATGTCATTCAAATCCACTGTTTCCTTGATGATTTTCTTTTATTTAAAATGTTTATTTTGTGAGAGACCACACTCATGCACACACATGAGCAGGAGAGGGGCGGAGGGAGGGAGGGGGAGAGAGAGAGAGAGAGAGAGAAACAAGTAGGCTCTGCACTGACTGACATGGGGTTTGAACTCAGGAACCACGCAATCATGACCTGAGCTGAAATCAAGAGTTGGACAATTAACTGAACCATCCACGTGCCCCTTCCTTGTTAATATTCTACTTAGTGATTTGTCCATGGATGTTAAGTGTGGTTACTATTGTTGTATTAATACCAATGAGTTCCTTTGTGTTTGTTATTAATTGTTTTATATATTTGGGTGTTTCATATTGGGGGCATAAATATTTACAGTTGTTATATCTTCTTGCTGAATAGTCCTCTTTATTTATTATGATCAAGCACCCTTCTTTATCTCTTCTTACAGTCTTTGGTTTCAAATCTAGTTTGATGTAAGTATTGCTACTGCAGCTTTCTTTTCACATCCCTTTGCATGATAAATATTTCTCCATCACTTGCCTTCAATCTTTAAGTGTCTTTAGGTCTAAAATGAGTCTCTTGTAGGCAGTATATACATGGGTCTTGTTATCTATTCTGACACCTGTGTCTTTTGACTGGAGTGTTCAGTCCACTTACATGGAGAGTAATTATTGATAGATACGTATTTAGTGCCATTTTATTACTTGTTCTGTCATCAATTCTGGAGATTTTCTCTGTTTCTTGTTTTTGTCACTTTTGGTCTTTCCACTCAGAGAGTCTCCATTAGTATTTCTTTCAGGGCTAGTTTAGTGGTCATTAACTCCTTTAGTTTTTGTGTGTCTGAAAAACTATATCTCTCCTTTTATTCTGAATGATAGCCTTGCTGGATAGAGTATTCTTGGCTGCAGATTTTTCCCATTCAACACGTTGAATCTATCATGCCACCCCCTTCTGGCTTTCCAAGTTTCTTTTAAGAGATCTGCAGCTAGCCTTATGGGTCTTCCATTGTATGCTGGGGACTTTTGTCTGGATGGCTTTAGATTTTTTTTCTTTATCACTATATTTTGCAAATTTAATCACAATTTGTCTTGGTATTGGCCTGCTTCTGTTGATTTTGAGGGGAGTTCTCTGTGACTCCTAGATCTGGATGTCTGTTTCCTTTGCTAGATCAAGGAAGTTTTCAGCTATTCTTTCTTAAAATAAATTTTCTGCCCCCTTTCCCTTCTTCGTGATTCCTTGAATACAAATGTTATTATATTTGACATAGTAACTGAGTTCTCTCAGTCTATTCTCATGTTCCATAATTTTTCTCTCTTTTGTTCAGCTTCATTATATTCCATTATTTTACCTTCTATATCACTTGTTGATTCCTCTGCTTCTGCTAGCCTTCTATTCATTCCATCCAGTCTGTTTTGAATCTTAGTTATTACATTTTTCATTTCTGATTGTTTTGTTTTTTTTTTTTTACTTATCTTTGTGGTAAGGGCCTCCCTGAAGTTTTCCATTCTTTCTCAGTCCAATTTAGTATCTTTAAGATTGTTGCTTTAAGTTCTCTATCAGGCATAATTACTTATATCTGTCTTGGTTATATCTGTGCCCATAACCTTATCTTGTTTCATTTGGGATAAATTCCTGTGCTTCGGCATTTTGTCTAAGTATATGTCTTCTTCTCTTTGTTAGAATAGCCTGTTTTGTTTCCTGATCCTGAGAGTAATGGCTTTATGAAGGAGAGGCCATGTAGTGTCCAGGGATGATGCTTAAGGGACTCTCTGCTGTGTGCTGTATGCGCTCTGCTGCTATGTTTTGGCTGCTCTATCCTTTAGGCCAATCATCCGCTGAGGCTCTCCTTGTCTGCAGCGGGCAGTATTTGGACCTTGGCCAGAATGTTTTGAGTTTTAACTAGGTGCAATCTGGTCTGCTTATTAAATGAGACCTGGTACTGCTTCTGCTAGAAAAGAAGGCTTGCCGAACTCTCTGGTTGGGAGCTCTGGTGCGGGCAGGGGCTTCCGCTGGTCCTCTGCAGAAGGGGCCCACTGAGTTTGGAATGAGACAAACTTGACTGAAAAGGAAGGCACCAACAGAAGGCATGGGTTTGGGATCCAGCATAAGCAGGTTAGGTTGCCAGTGTTGGCATTGTGTTAATTATGGCAGGTCAGTGGCTCTGTGTACCAGTTCTCTTGTCCCCAAAGAGGGGTGTCTTGTTCCTCAAGAAGCACTCCAAGAAGAGCAAATAATCTCACCACTGTGTATCACAGGCATTTTTTTTCAGATTGCTGTTTCCATGCCGTCCACCTTCATGTTGTTTGCCAGCCTTCTCTTTAGCAGCAACACAGTGCTGTCTGGGCTCTTTCACAGCCAGGTCTGGTGACTTGCAAAACTCCAGGCTTTAGGGATATGGTGTCGGCGATGGCTGTCCTGGTCTTCTTGGGGAAGGTCTGGCTTCACTGGAACTGAGGGTGGTTTGACCAAGAAGGGCTGTCACAACAGAGTGCAGGTATGTGGGACTTGGTGCAAGCAGGCTAGGCAACCAGTGTCTGGGCTGCCCTTAACAGGCAGCTCTCTGGTTATGCTGAGGGGTGCAGGGAGGGAATGGTGCTTGCCATCTCCTTTGTCCCTGCAAGGTGTCTTTATGAAAGCCACCTTTCAGTGATGTCCTTCAAGAGCAAATAATCTCTTGCTATGTATCCCAATTGCTCTTCAGATCACTGTTGCCATGCTGTCTCCTCCAGCATTGCCTGCCTAACTTCTCGCCAGGAGCAGTGCAGTGCCCTCAGGGCTCTACCCAGTCAAGCACACCAACCTTTAAATCTCCAATCTTAAGCCCCACTGGTTGCAAAAACAGCCCCTCTCATTTTCCCAGCCAATGGCTTTGGGGAAGTGTTCTCTTTTTGCATTCCCCTGTGCCCCCCCTTTCTCTGTGATCAGGTCTTCCTTCTCTCAACAGCACCTGGATCCCTTTCCTCCCCCATTCTACATCTCTGTCTCTGCACTTCCATCTTCCTCAATTTGGCCTCTTATGTCCCCCTAGTTCTGGAGTTTGTTGTGTCAGTCCTCAGGTCAATTTCTGGGGTATTCAGAATTATTTGATAGTTATCTAGTTGTGTTAGAGGGACATGATGAGCCTAATATCCTCCTACTATGCCACCATCTTAGCTCCATTCTCCATAATAGTGGTTTTGAATGGTAATTCAGATTTTATTTTTACCAGCAAAAAAAGTAGAATATTATAATCAATAAAATGGATCCAGGAATTTAGAATTTTCTGAATATAAGTAATTAATTCACTAGTAACCCTAGGGAACTTCATTAAGTACTTATTGATGAATACTGATGATCATCTTTGATGACACTGAAGGACCAGATTTCAATCCGATTCTATAAGTTTCTCTACAATGAGGATTCATAGGTAGGTAGAAACTTCCCATTTATTAGGTATTTCCCCATTTCCTCTTTAAGAGCACCATAATTTTCTTCGCCCAATTTTATATTTATCTTAATTAATTTATTTATTTTGATAGAGAAAGGGAGAGAGATGGGGATGGGCAGAGAGGGAGAGAGAGAGAATCTTCACTCTCAGTTCAGAGCCCAGTGTAGGGCCTAAACTCACAAACTATGAGATCATGACCTGAGCAAAACCAAGAGTCAGATGCTTAACTGACTAAGTCACCCAGGCACCCCTCTTTACCCAAATTTAAATGTCTGTGGTGTTTGGAGAAGACTGTATTTCCACCCAGACCCAAGGGGTGTTTTCTGTTGGCCTCTAAGTCTATTACTACAGTCCTCTTTTTGCTTGCTAATTGTCCAGCCATGTGATGCAATTCTACCCAATGTGATATGAAGCATATACGCATAGTAATTTATGCAAATTTCTAATCCATCTTAAAAAGAGACTTAAGACGGGTGCCTAGGTGGATCAGTTGTTTGAGCATTGAGGTCATCATCCCAGGGTTGTAGAATCAAGGCCCATGTCAGGCTCTGTGCTAGGCATGGAGCCTACTTAAAATTCTCTCATTCTTGTTCATTCTCTCCCTCCCTCCCTCTCCCTCCCTCCCTCCCTCCCTCCCTCCCTCTCCCTTTCCCTCTCCCTTCCTTCCTCTCTATCTCTCTCTCTCTCTCCCCGTCTGTCTCTCATCACCTAGGTGGCTCAGTTGGTTAAGCAATCAACTTGACCTCAGGTCATGATCACATGGTTTGTGGATTCAAGGGCCACATCAGGCTCTGAACTGACAGCTCAGAGCCTGGAGTCTGCTTTGGATTCTCTTCCTGTCTCTCTTTCTCTCTCTGCCCCTCCTCCACCTGCTCACTCCTGCACTCTCTCTCCCCCGCTACACTGTCTCAAAAATAAAAATACACATTAAAATTTTTTTAAAAAGAAAGTTCTTTTTAAAAATACTCTGTCTCTCACTCTCTCCCTCTGCCCCTCTCCCCTGCTGATTTCTGTCTTTCAAAATAAAATAAATCTTATTTATTTAATAAAAATCTTTAATTTAAAAAATCTTTAATTTAAAAAAAATCTTATTTTTTTAATAGTTTATTGTCAAGTTGGTTTCCATATAACACCCAGTGCTCATGCCCACAAGTGCTCTCCTCCCAAAATAAAATAAGTCTTAAAAAAAGAGACTCAAGACAGGGAAATTCCCTCTTATAGATAATTTAACTTGAATGTGATACCTGACATTGATGTTGTAATGCAGCTGTATGCTGCTAACAGTAGGGAAGAAAAATGGATCTTTGATAATGCCACTGAGTCACAGATTTAACCTTGACACCATCTACTATCTAGAGTTTTGTTATATGATACAGACCTAATATATTTACTATTACTTATAATCAAAATTATGTCATATGGCATAAAATATTTGCTACATCATGGACATGAGTTAAAAGTAATGATTTATTAAATTAAAATTGGCCATAGTAATAGCATGATGTTTATCTATAATGTTGATGTGGAAAAGTAAATGAGTGAGAAATGTCCAGGAAAATGTGAAAAAGGAATATGAAGGTAGATTAGCCCAATAACTTATTAAAATAAAGACCTGCACAGAATATAGTCAAATAATAGAGCTGTATATATATAAAAACTTACTGTATCATAAAAGTTTCATATTCAAGCAATGGAAAAAAGAAACATTAATAAATAAGTGGGTTGGGACAACAAGCCAAATTCCTTCTTTTCTCCTACACCAACAAATTCTGGAAGAATCAAACATTTGTACAAAAAAAAAGTGGACAAGAAGAAAAAAATAATTCAAGCCAAAAAAAAACCCATGGTTTTCTAAAACTGACATCTTGGAGTTGGGGTATTCTTTCTGAACACCATTAAAGAAAATGCAAGATTTGTTTAATAGAAATCTCACCAATAAAATTTCCATGCTAAGAGAAAAAAAGTATCATCTCAACAAATACAGAAAAAGCTTATAATAAAACTTAAATATCCAATAATGATTTTTTAAAAAGCTTTATCAGCTAAAAATAGGAAGAAAACTATCAAAATAAGATTAACTGTAAAAATTGTATACAAACATCATACTTAAATAGTGAAATTCGAAAGCTTTCCCTTGAGATCAGGAAAAGACCAGGATATTTAGTCTTACTACTTTCATTCAACATTGTACACATGAGGCCGTAATAGTGAGACAAGAAAAAGAAATAAATGTAAGGATTTCAAAGGAAGAAAAAAAAGTCCCTAATTGTCAACATTATTATTACATTAGAAGTCCAAAATAACTAAATTCTTAGAATTATTAAGTGAATTTATCAAGAGTGCTTATAGAATTAATACTTATATACTTTTGTATCAATATATAGATACAATAGTATTAATACTATGTAAAAAACTAAGCAACATAACTAGGAGGTAAAATTAAAAATATCATTTGTAAAAGCATCACAAATATAAAATGCTTAGGAATAAATTGGACAAAAGGTTTTCAAGTACTTTATGGATGAGACTACAAAATATTATAGAGATAATTTGGTATCTAAATAAGTGAAGGAATATACCCTGTTCCTGGACTGAAAGCCTCAATATTTTGAAGATGTTAATTCTCCCCAAATTGACCTACTGATATAATGTGATCTCCATTAAAGCATATACATTTTGTAATGGAACATGGCAAGATTCTACAATTTAAATGGAAATCCAAAGGGGCAAAAAGTCAAGAAACTGCACATGTACAATGGACACATCTTAATGTTCATGGCACTAACAATTTAATAGCAAATCAATGGAAACAGCCCAATGGATAAATCAAATGTGACTGTTGTCACAAAACTGAACAGTCTATAACAGTGAATGTGAATGAACTTCACTAATCAACATGGATAACTCGTAAGTTATACGCAAAATGCATCAGACACAACATACTGTCTGAGTCAATCAAATAAAATGCTTTCAAAACAGGTATTATTAATGTTGGCAATGCATGTTTAAGCAGAAAAGTCACAAATAAATAGAAGGAATTATTAGTACCAAAATCAAGATGGGGTTTTCCTTTGTAGCAGGGGAGGGAGAGAACAGTGTTTGGGGCTGGGCATAAGAGAGCTTCTTGGTGCTGTCAATGTACACTGATGTTTGGTTTGTGATAAATTATTGAGCTGTTCACTTGTATTCCCTGCACCTTTCTATATGTATGTAAAGCATTTCATGAGTTAAAAAAAAAAAAGGTTAATTTTGCCATATATAAAACTTCTGAAGATTAAAAGCTAAGTAAAAAGACAAAGATCAAGGAGCAATAATAACAGGTGAAAAAATATTTCCCACTTGTTATGGGCAAAGGGCTGGTAAATCAAGCTATAGCCTGTTTATCAAGGTAATCATCAAGATGAAGACTTGCTCTTTTTTATTTCAGTGTCTACTTCCCTGTGTCTCTAAAAACCTTAGAGCTTCATGTCACCTTTGTGCCAATGTTGGAACCAGCACACTAGAGTTTTGAGATTTTTCCACTATTAGTGCCATAAAAATGAAGCACAGTTAAATGCACAGAAAATCTAGAGTCAGTGTCCTCTTGTCTTTGACAAGAAAGACATACCCTTCTATATTTTCTCCTAAAGTTTTTTTTCAAAGAGACTAAGAAACACATGTGTACTAAGTATGTGCATGGGTGTAGAGAACATTGAATTGAGATTTATCCACAGTTTAGAGGAATGGGCTGGGCAAAAAAAAAAAAAAAAAAAAAAGGCTGTGCTTGGCGTAAGGGAAATAGGGTTTAGCAAAATGAAAAGAGGTGGAATGACTAAAAAAGACATGTTATACACCCCTACACACACACACACACAAATATTATCAGCCATGAGAAAGAACATCCTGCCAGCTGCGACAACATGGATGGAACTTGAATACATTATGCTAAGTGAGATAAGTCAGAGAGGGAGAGAGACAAGTACTGCATGATACCACTTATAAGCAGAATCTAAAAAAGGGGCGCCTGGGTGGCTTAGTCGGTTAAGCGTCCGACTTTCGCTCGGGTCATGATCTCGCGGTTCGTGGGTTCGAGCCCCGCGTCGGGCTCTGTGCTGACTGCCAGCTCGGAGCCTGGAGCCTGTTTCAGTCTGTGACTCACTCTCTCTCTGACCCTCCCCTGCTCATGCTGTCTCTCTCTCTCTCCTAGAAGTAAAAAAAAAAAAAAAAAAAAAAAAAAAAAAATCTAAAAAAGCCAAACTTGTAAAAGCAGAGAGTAGAATGCTGGTTACCAGGGAATGGTGGTGAGGAAATAGGACTGAGGTTGCTTAAGCGTACAAACTTGCAATAAATACTGAGTAAGCCCTGGAGATCTAATGCACAGTATGGTGAATACAGAGAATAATGTTGTATTATAAGCATCAAACTATTCTAAGGGACTAGAATTTGTTGTTGCAACTACTAAAATGAAATGACAGTGATGTAATGTGATAGAGGTGCTACCTATTGCTACAGTGGCCATATTACAATATAGAAATGTGTCAATTTAACATGTACACCTTAAGTTTACAAAAGGTTATTTTCAAGTATATTTCAATTAGAAAACAAAAATAAAAGTTAAATTTAAAAAGAAAATGAACAGAGGACAGCCCTTCCCTACAAGACCACTCGTATTTTCTCCCACCTTATCACCCTTGTTTTCATTGGTCCAGCCAATGAAGACTTCCCCTCCCCAAAAGAGCAGAGATAAGAATCGAAAGGCAGCTCTAAGGAGAAAGAATGGAAATATTTTCAGGACAGAGTTAGGGAAGGACTGGCATCTCTAGGTGGGAAGCTAAACATTATGAGTAAGAAATATAAAAGAGTCAGGCAATGACAATATATTTTTAGAGTAGAAGATCACTGGGAGGTAGACTGAGATACCATTTACCGAGTGTAAGTTCAATATTATATAATATCTGTTAAATAATGCACAAAAAACCTGATTGTACAATCTTAGCCCCAATAAATCAATGGAGAATATCAAGACTTCCCATTAAATTGAGGATAAGAATAGAAAAAAAAATGCCACAATATTTTGGTACTGTAATCAAAATTTTTATTTAATTAAATTTAATATTTAAATAAGGTGATTATAAATCTCACCAGACATAAAATTCCCATATTAAATTATTTACATTTATTTCTTCTGGATTTTGTTGTCTTCTTTTTCTGATTGACATTTGTGGAACTGTAGCTTACATCATTACTAGAAATTAAGCTCTCAAAAAATGAACTATGAATTTTTAAAAAAATTTTTAATCTTTATTTTTGAGAGAGAGAGAGAGAGAGACCACGAGCAAGGGAGGGACAGAGAGAGAGGGATACACAGAATCTGAAGCAGGCTCCAGGCTCTGTGCTGTCAGCACAGAGCCCGATGCAGGGCTAGAAACCACAAATTGCGAGATCATGACCTGAGCTGAAGTCAGACTCCCAATTGACTGAGCCACCCAGGTGCCCCTAAAATTCTTTAATAAATGAATTAGGGGATAATGATGTAACATTCAAAATCCCAACTAATAATCTAGAACAGAAAAATTCGTATTTTAAGCCAACTCCAGGAAAATGGATTCCCATATTCAGTATGTATATAATGAACACTGGAAAAAAAGTTTTCCTAACTTTGAAAAAATAATTCTGTGACTGATGTTTAAAGTCTTTTCATCAGCTGTGAAGACATAGCCTGAGATCTGGCAAATTGACTTCTGTGAAGGTTACAATTAAGGATATAACTGGGAAGTGTTAGCAAGATGTTAAACTGTTGTCTAGACAGTTTGACAAAGCCACAGTCAGAAAGGACGTTAAAGATCAGAGGTGAAAGTTACAAAAACTAGGGAAGAAGTATGAAAATGATAATTTTTAAAAAATTCTAATTTACTCAGTATTTCTACCTCAAGTAATAGGAAGGTATGTTCCGTAACCCCCCCCGAAAAAAAAAACATCCAAGAATATTCATTATAGCATTGGTTTTAATAGTGGAAAATTTGAGAGAAACAAATATCCATAGAACATATTGGGATAACATAAAGACATTAAGAAGGTTGACCTGTGTGTGCCGATATAAAAATGACAGATATGTTATATGAAAAAAATCATAGATAATGTGACCTTAATATGTATAACTCCACAGTATACCAATATACTGACAGAAAAAGTTTGTGGGATTTTTCACAAACCATTTATAATGATCTGTGAGGTAAGGTCACCAGAGAATTTCACCATCTACATTAAAGATCTTAATAGTGTTTAGGTTTTAGGGGCTCCTGGGTGGTTCAGTCAGTTAAGCATCCAACTCTTGATTTTGGTTCAGTTTATGAGTTCACAGTTCATGGGATCCAGCCCTGTGTTGGGCTCTGCACTGACAGCATGAGCCTGCTTGGGCTTCTCTCTCTCCATCCCTCTCTCTGCCCCTCTCCTGCTCGCACACAGATTCTCTCTCTCTCTCTCAAATAAATAAAACTGAAAAAAAGTTTTATATAGCATTTAGGTTTTATACAAGTTAATATTATAATGTATTTAGGGGGAAAAAAGAAGGAAAAAAAAGCCATTAGATTTGATGTCTACATTGCATTTGCAATAGGCTAGTGGTGAAGCTGCATAGTACAGTGGGCACGATCTATATAAGATTATGTCCAAGGCATAATTAGGCTTATGCCTTTCTCACAGTTCACTAGCACTCATGGCAAGAGTTTGGTCAGGGGCAGGATAGCTATAATAGTCTTGTGGCCATAGATCTGACCTTCCCACAACAAGGATCAGTAAAATAATTTTCTCATTAAACAAATAGAATATTATTACTCAGGTATAATTTTGTTGAAATAATCATAACATTAGAGTATTTTTTAATGTTTTATTTATTAAAAAATGAGAGAGAGAGAGAGAGAGGCAGCGTGAGCAGGGGAGGGGCAGAGAGAGAGGGAGATACAGAATCCAAAGCAGGCTCCAGGCTTTGAGCTGTCAGCACAGAGCCCGATGCGGGGCTTGAACCCACAAACCGTGAGAATATGACCTGAGCCGAAGCCGGACGCTTAACAGACTGACCCACCCAGGCACCCCACATTATAGTATTTCATAGAGGTAGAAGTTCCTCCCTGTTTTAATGGGGATGAGAAACATTTAATGTTAAGAATACTACAAGAGCAATCTTACCAGGGAAGTTATTTTTGTAATATATATTGATGGCCGCCATCCTTGTGAGGTGTTTTGTTTTTGTGTTGTTGTTAAATAAAGTTTATGTTGATTTATAATAATATAAGTATATAGTTCAAAGAATTTTTTCAAGTAAGCATACCTATGAAACAACTGCCCAAGATACAGATACAGAATCTCACCTGTACTTTAGAAGCCTCCCTTGAACCTCTTAATTATCCATAGGTTAACACTGGTGTTTGGGCTTCTCTCATCATAAATTAGCTTTGCATGTTTTTTGAAATTTATATAAATTGAATCATATAGTATGTGCTCTTCTGACTGTGACTTCACTCACTCATTCTTCTTGTTGCAAGAAGCAGTGATCCATCCATCTTCATAGTTGCATAGTATACCATTTATATGAATATACTCAGTGCATTTGTCTTTTCCTTTGTTTGTTTATGACCATTTGGCTTCCTTCATTTGATGCTGTTATTAATAACACTACTATGAATGTTGGACATGCAGTTTGAAAGACATACTTGCATTTCTTTGGGCAAGTATTTAGAGGTAAACCTGCCGTAACATGGGGTTTGTGTTAGTCCAAATTTAACAGATAACTGAAAATAATTTCCATAGTGGTTGTGGTACCAATTTGCATTCCCACCAGCAGGGAAAATATTTTCTACATTTCTTTACTTGACTTTTCACTCTTCTAAACATAACATTTGATGGATAGAAGCTTTAAGTTTAATTAAGTATATTTTATCAATCTTTTCTTTGTGATTAGTGCTTTTTGTTTACCCCCAATTTTATGAAGAAATCTCTGCCAACACCCACATTTATGAAGTTATTATACAATGTCCCTATAAGGAAGTTTTATTATTGTACCTTTCACATTTAGGGCTAAGTACAATCCATATACAATATATAGTTTGTGTATGGTGTATGATAGAGGCCAAGATTTCTTGGCCCCAAATTTCTTCCTCCCTGCCTTTCTTTCATTTTATTTGTGTCAATATCTACCTATTCCAGTGTAATTTATTAACAAGATGATCCAACACAGTGTCAGCTCAGTCACAAATCAAGTAGACTATGCATGTGGCTATTTCTGAACTCTGTTCTGTTCTACTGGTCTATATGTTTATCCCACTGTGCTAATTATTCTACTTTACAAAGAGCAGTTTAAATTTCCCAACTTTGTTATTTTCTGTCAGGACTGCCTGACCTATTCTTTTTCCTTTTTTATATTTAGCTGTATTTTATTTATTTTTGAAGAGGTAATATATTTATATAATACTAAATCTATAAGATACACAAATATGTTGACCATGTAATTTATTATGCAAGCCAGGACTCTTTTAAGATTTAAAGTGGACTTTCTTTTTCTTTTTTGGTAAAGCAAAAAGAACATTAATATAGCTATTTACATCTAGCATTTACTATTTATTTTTTAAAATTATGTATTTTTTGAGTGTAGTTGACGTACAATGTGACATTAGTTTCAGGTGTACAACATAGTGGTTCAACCTCTTTGTAAGTTATGTCATGCTCACAAGTGTAGGTACCAGCTGTCACCAGACGACACTATTACAATATCCCTGACTATATTCCTTATGCTGCGGGGCGCCTGGGTGGCTTAGTCGGTTAAGCGTCCGACTTTCGCTTAGGTCATGATCTCACGGTTCGTGGGTTCAGGCCCCGCGTCGGGCTCTGTGCTGACTGCCAGCTCAGAGCCTGGAGCCTGTTTCACTCTGTGACTCCCTCTCTGACCCTCCCCTGCTCACGCTGTCTCTCTCTCTCTCTCCTAGAAATAAAAACATTAAAAAAAATATTCCTTATGCTGCACCTTTTTATTCCATGATTTATTATTCTATAACTGGAAGCCTATATATCTGTTTCTTTCAACCATTTTGCCCATAGTCCTTTCCCTCTGGCAACCACTGATTTGTTCTCTGTATTTATAGGTTTGATTCTGTTAGTTTATTCATTTTTTTTTAGATTCCACATATGAGTAAAATCATATGGGATTTGTCCTAAGTCTGACTTACTTTACTTAGTATAATATCCTCTAGGTCTATCCATGTTGTTGCAAGTGGCAAAAAAAAAAAAAAAAAAAAAAAAAATCACATTTTTTATGACTGTGTAATATTCCATTATATGTGGACACAGCCATGGCATCTTTTTCCAAGTATGGATGGAAACCTGGGTTGCTTCCATATGTTGGCTATTGTAAATAGTGCTACAGTGGACATAGGGGTGCATATAACTTTTTGAATTAGTGTTTTTGTTTTCTTTGGGTGAATACCAAATAGTGGACTTATTGGATCATATGCTATTTCTGTTTTTAGTATTTTGAGGGACTTCCATACTGTTTTCCACAGTCACTGTATCAATTTACATTCACACCAAGAGTGCATGAGGGGTTCCTTTCTCTCCACATCCTCACTAACACTTGTTACTTCTTGTCTTTTTTTATTTTAGCCATTCTGATGGGCATCACGTGATTTCTCATGATTTTGATTTACATTTTCATGATGATGAGTGATGATGAGCATCTTTTCATGTATCTATTAGGCACCTGTATGTCTTTCTTTGGAAAAATGTCTATTCAGATCCTCTACCCATTTTGACCTATTTTTGATTCTTTGCATTTCCAGATAAATTTTAGAACTAGCTTGTCACACTGCCTCCCTGCCCCGCTGTGGAATGAATGCTTGTGTACCCCCACCCCAAATTCACATATCAGAGCCTAATCCCTAATATATTGGTATTAGGAGGTAGGACCTTTAGGAAGTGATTAGTTCTCTTATAAAAGAGAACCCAGAGAGTTACCTCTTCCCTTCAATCTTATGAGGACACAGCAAGAAGATCACAGTCTATGAACCAGGAAGGGGGCTCTCATCAGACACTGAATCTGCTGGCAATGATCTTGTATTTGCCAACCTCCAGAACTGTGAGAAATGAATGTCTGTGGTTCGTAAGTCACCAGTATATGGTATTCTGTTAGAGTAGCCCAAATGAACTAAGACACCCCCCCGCCCCCACACACACATATATACCAATGCTTGCTGGGATTTTGGTTCAGTTTCCTTTGACAGCTTTGCATTCCTGAGTCTTTTAAACTATGAGCAAATTTCAAGATTCTTTATTTGGGTATGTTTAAGTTTCTTTAGGAATACTGTGTGGTTGTTAAAGGAGACATTTTACATATTTTTAATTAGAATATTAGGTAGTTGATATATATTAAAACCCATTATGAATACTTTTAAATTTTAATTTACTATTTCTCATTACTAAATGGAAATCAAGTGATTATTGCATATTGAGTTGCATCCAGTGGCTTTTTTATTAATCCTAATAGTTGAATAGATTTCTTAGATTTCCTGTATATATAACTTTGTTCTACCTATAAGTAATTATAATTTCATCCCAATCCATGTATTTTAAATATACTTTTCTCACCTCATTGTGCTGTCTAGGACCCCCCAGTATAATATTAAAAAAAAGTGGCAATTACAAGTAGTCTTTTTTCCTTATGATAGTATAAAAGTTTTAAAATAGCATCACTAAATATGATATCTCCAAGATTTGTGTTTACAGTTGTTCTTAGTTTGAGTATTCCCATCTATCTCTTTCTATACCTTGTTTTCTGAGTTTTTCTTTTAATTTTAAAAACATTAGTGTTTAAATATACCAAAATTATACATTTTCATCTCTTGGCTTGATCATATATATGCTGCTTCTTTAATTTCTAAACTTGGTGAATTACATTAAGTGAATTTTGACTGTTAATGGACACTTGCATTCCTGATACAATTGGTTCTGACTTTTCATTTATCTTTGGATTTGATTTGCTAATATACTGTTTATTTCTTATACATCTATATTCATTAGTAAGGTTGGGCAGGAATTTTCATTTTGTAGTACCCTTGTCAGATTCTGACATTAGGTTATGTTAGTATTATAGAACTTCGGAAAAGTTTTGTTATTTTATGGAAGTGTTTGTATTAGTGTCATTTATTTGTTCCCTAAGCATTTGGTAGGATTTACTGGACTTGGAGTTTGCTATGAGAGTAGGTTTTAAACTACAGACTCAAATCCTTTGTTTGATATTGAACAATTAGGATTTTCCATTTTCTCTTACTCAGTTTCATTAAATGAGGGTTTCAAGGTATTTATTTCATTTAAATTTTGAGATTACTGAGATACTGTTTATCTCTAAATTTTCAACATGTATAGAATCTATAGTAACATTATTATTGCCTTCTTTTGTACTTTATATCCAGGGGTTTATCAATTTTATTATGTTTTGAAAGATACAACTTTTGATTTTGTTGATTTGCTGTATGTTTTTTTTCTATTTGTTGGACTTTTACATGCATCACTGTTACTTTTTTCTCCTACTTTCTTGGGATTTGTTATTCTTTTATGTTTGAGATAAGTATATAGTGTGTTCCTTTTCAGCCTTTTTCTTTAAATACATGTACATACGTCTGCAGGTTTTAATGTGTAGCTTTATTGCATCCTGCATATTGACATGCCATATGTTATTGTTCATTTCCAAGCATTTTCTGATTTTCATTGTAGTTACTGGCTTGATCATTGGTTTATTGCTATATAGATTAATAATAAGTATCAAGGAAGTTTTTTTCTATTTATCTTTCTGTTATAGATTTCTGGTTTAATTCTTTCTATAGAGACTGTAATCTCCTTTGAAATTTATTGAATCTTGTTTCATGGTTCATAATATGGGTAATACTGGTAACTTTCCAAGTACACTTGAAAAGAGTATATCTTGTAGTATTAGGGTTCAGTATTCTGTGTCTTTAGGCCAATTAGTAGTGCCATACGATCTTAATCAGAATCCCAGCAAATTTTGTTTATTCATAAAAGTCTGATTCTAAGTAGGGAATAACAGTAGAGGTCAGATCCATCTCAATGTATTTTATTACGCTCAGGACCTTGGCCTCCCAAGTCCTGACTTCTTTTATTGCTTTCTGATGGCTTTAAACAGCTGTTCTTTGTATTTTATCCAGCTTTTATAGCTTCTGTCAGTGAAAGGGTTGTTCTGATGTAAGTTACTCTGCCGAAACTGAAAATGGAACTCCCCAGACACTGTATTTTCACTGATGGCATTACTATTCCCAGCTGAATGAGCTATTTTCCTAAAAATATCACAAAATAAATCTATTTCTTAGCAGACAAAAATTTTTTCACTTTGCTTGAATTTGTTGCTTGTTACATAATTATTTAGTGTGTTTCTAGAAAGCAGAATGGATAATAAATCAAAACTTCTCCAAGGTTATAGGGATTATTCACATGTAAGAAATGGCAGCATTTATGTCAAATCATGTTTCACAAGGGCTCAGCCAACTATGGGTAGTGCAGATTGTTTTTCTTGGGGAGGCATGTTTTACATGGCTGAGCTAAAGCTAAACAAGGCTGTCACTATATAGGAACGCCATGTACAACAGTACCAAGAATTTTTCTTCCATAAGCCAAAATGATTCATGTATGTTGTAGATATATGTGGAAACTGTAAACGTGCATGTGTTTTCATGAAGTTTCCTGTGTCACATGACTATAGGTATACATTTTATATGCATATAGTTTGTGTAATGGCCTATATATGGCTGGTTTATCTGTGGCCATGTGGGGAGAACTATGTGTATGGGTGGAGAGTATGTGTGGGGGCTAGGCCTGTGATCACACATGGCCAAGGTTAACATGTGTCTGTAGGCTACTGTGTCCAAGGCCACACGTTCAAGGATCTGGAGAGAAAATATGCCAGGATGGGGATAAGGAGAAGAGAAGTTCACTGCACAGTCTAAATAAACACTGCATATTAGTAAGCTTTGCCACCTTTATAGCCAACACACTGTGACCTATCACCTAATCCCTTATGTTTATGCCCATTTTCCTGAAAGGTCTTCTGCCTTAGTTAGTATACAGAGAACATTCTAATTTCTGCAGCATAAAAATGGTTACTTGGGCCTTGACTTCTGCAAAACTCCCAAACTCCTGTCATCTTTCACTCTCAGAATCTGGACTTCCATCTTTTATGTTCTGAGATGCTGTTCCTAGTACTTCCTTAGACAATATACACCCATCATACCACAAATGTGACCTCTTCCAATAGATTCCTGTTATATCCATGAAATACATCAGGCTCAACACTGCTGGGCTATGCTATGATCCTTTGGACATTATTTCCAGCAAACACACTAAACATTTACTGCTCGTTCATCTCTACCTACTGTTACAGTCCCAGAGTACCTTCCTACCATTACAGACTCAAAGGGACCTGTGAGTGACTCTACATGAGGTACAAGAGTGATTATTATTCATAAAGTTGCATTGTGAAATTGTTCACAATGCTATGTTCATTCACAAATTCTAGAGCCAACAAAACACTTCTATATTCTAAGCCTAAATGTGATAACAAATTATTTTAATTGTACTATATGAAAGTAGGAGATAAGTAATGTGGAACCAGAAAAGACCCCCAATAGCCAAAGTAATGTTAACAAAGAAAATCGATGTTAGAGGCATCATAATTCCAGCCTTCGCACTGTATTACAAAGCTGTAATCATCAAGACAGTATGGTACTGGCACAAAAAGAAGCACAGATCAATGGAACAGAAGAAAGAATGCAAAATGAACCCACAAACATATGAACAACTAATCTTTAACAAAGCAGGAAAGAATATCCAGTGGAAAAAAGACAATCTCTTCAACAAATGGTGTTAGGAAAACTGGACAGCCACATGCAGAAGAATGAACCTGGACCACTTCCTTACACCATACCCAAAAATAAACTCATCATGGATGAAAAACCTAAACATAAGACAAGAAGCCATCAAAACCCTAGAGGAGAAAACAAGCAACACCGTCTTTGACTTTGGCTGTAGCAACTTCTTACTAGACATGTCTCTGGAGACAAGGGAAACTAAAGTAAAAATTATCTATTGGGACCTCATCAAGATGAAAAGCTTCTGCACAGCAAAGGAAACTTTCAACAAAACTAAAAGGCAACCAACTAAATGGGAGAAGATATTTGCAGATGACATACTGGATAAACAGTTACTAACCACAATCGATAAAGAACTATCAAACTCAACACCAAAAAAACAAATAATCCAGTGAAGAAATGGGCAAAAGACATGAACAGACACTTTTACAAAGAAAACATACAGATGGCTAACAGACACATGAAACGATGCTCTATATAACTCATCATAAGGGAAATAAATACAAATCAAAACCACAATGAGATGCTACCTCACACCTGTCAGAATGGCTAACATCAACAACTCAGGAAGCAACAGATGTTGGCAAGGATACGGAGAAACCTTGTGTACTGCTAGTGGGAATGCAAACTGGTTCAACCACTCTGGAAAACAGTATGGAGGTTCCTCAAAAAATTAAAAACTACCCTGTGATCCAGCAATTGCACTAATAGGTATTTATCCAAATGATACAAAAATACTAATTTGAAAGGGCACACGCACCCCATTTTTTATAGCAGCAATGTCAACAATAGCCAAATTATGAAAAGAACCCAAATATCCATCAACTGATGAATGGATAAAGAAGATGTGGTGTAATGGAATATTACTCAGGGATCAAGAAGAATGAAATCTTGCCATTTGTGACAACATGGATGGAACTAAAGTGGACTATGAGAAGCAAAATAAGTCCGAGAAAGATAAATATATGGTATCATTCATATGTGAATTTGAGAAACACAGCAGATGAACATAAGGGGAATGAAAGGAAAAATAAGAGAGAGGGAGGCAAACCAAAAGAGACTCTTAAATACAGAGAACAAACTGAAGGTTGGTGGAAGAGTGTTGGGTGGGGGAATGGGCTAAATGGGTAATGGGCATTATGGAGGCAGGGGACTTGTTGGGATGAGCACTGGGTGTTATATGTAAGTGATGAATCACTAAATTCTACTCCTGAAATCCTTATTACACTATATATTAACTAACTTCGATTAAATAAAATTTAAAAATTAAAAAAATTTTTAAAAAGCTAATAATAGTCACCAAGCACTTGAACTGAATGAATTGCTATAGCTGGGCAATGATCCTAATTTGGAGTTTCTTAGTAGCTTTAAGAAAAATAGGAATATAGTGGGCTATATTGTACCTTTGTCTAATAAAAGTAAGTATAACCTGCATAAAATTAAAAATGTTTTGACCTGAAAAATAATTAAGAATATATTTGCTTATATTTCTTATGGGAACATAATAGGCCTTTGCTGAAATTTAAGCTCCTAATTTTGCCCCATGAACACATTAAAATTTTTCTTCACTTTAAAAAAATAAAAATATTTATTATGGCCATTCCTTGTATATTTCCTGCAAAATTAATTGATATTACAGAAAAAAAAGTCAACAGAAGTTTCAACTATAACGATAGCAAAAATAATCTCTATAATTTTAATGAAAAATATCCATTATTACAATTTTCTTGAAATGGAAAAATCCCTGGAAACAGCTTAAAATAAGAGATTTTGAAACTGGCCAAATCTTGTATGGAATGAGTACGGCGACCACAAGGAGACATTGTGGGTTCACTGAAAACAAGACTCAAATGATTTCATGTCCTTCTTAGAGAGTCTGAGTATGTTGGTATTCTAAGTGAATGCTGTTTGGCAGTATTTCTTGATTCCAAGAAGACCCGCGAAACACAACTTTTGGAATCATTATGGAGAAAATAGAGAAACATGCACTAAAAATAATAAGGTAGATTTACAGCTGGTTGAACCTCCATATCCAAAGAGTATTTAGTTAGCCTGGGTCACATACCATGGCAAGCAGCCATTTAATGATCCCATGGACTAGAAAGTCTTTAGGGGAGGGTTGTTGCTCCTAATCTTCCCTCTGGTTCCATCTAGTGGCTGATTATGCACTAATCAGTTGTCATTGTATTTGTCTTGCTTTGTGTTTACATTGTAACATCAGTTATGTAACAGAGCTATGATTATATAACTTCCGGTGGTGTTACTAAGCCATTTCCGGGAGCATCTTAAAGAGCAATGATTAGATCAAGTCTATAGTCAGGACCTAGGTCATGAGCCGAGTCTATGGGTATAACCTAAATGAGTCCTTAGGAGAATCAGAGAGTAGAGAATCATTTTACTTTAACTACCATGCAACGCCCATGAAATTGTGTGTGTGTGTGTGTGTGTGTGTGTATTTTTTTTGCTTTTTTCTCTGACGCATTGCCTTTGCTCAATCACCCATTTATTCTGATTCCCCTCATTTCTTTGCACTCTCCTTTTATTGTTTCCGGCTTTCTCTCTCTCATTACATACTAACACTAACATAAATGTTAGCCCTACTTTGCGTCTGTTTGGAGTTTTGTGGATTCTAAGCCCATATTTGTCATTTAATTTAAATAAGGAGGTTGGGAATATCTCCTGGCAGATGAAGACACTAAGGCGCAGGGATGATAAGAATACTGATCAAGCTGTCACAGCTGGTTTAGCCTGAAGCCTAAGCTCCAGCCCAGTCTTTTATTTATTTCTCTTTTTGGTAGCATGTCCAACAAGATATATTTTTCAGCTTTACTGAGACATAATTGACAAATGAAATTATAATGTAGTTAAAGTGTACATTGTGATGATTTAATTCTAGCCCAGTCTTTTGAAGAATCATCTAGGTCCTTCTCTCCTTTCTCATAGTGCTAGGCAGAAAACTACTGTCTGCAATAATCTAATGGCAGGAAGTGCTTTTACCCTTCTTTAGCCAGGATTCTAACATATCAATTTTGATCACCCTAGACAAAGAGACAAAGGTACCACATGCCCCATGAGTCACTGGGGCAAATTCCTCAGAGCACAGTCTCACTGGATCTCTCAATCCATGAGCATGGAATACCTTTCCATTTGTTTGTGTCATTTTTGGGAGACCGGCTCCGGCTGGGGTCCAGGAGTCCCTGAAAGATGGACGGTGTCGGGGAGGGAGGGGTGAGAGGCCCGAGTCACCTGGTCACCAGGCAGGCATCTCCGCTCTGACCGGGGCTCAACTTTATTTCATCATTAAGTGTTTGGGGGACGGCACAGAAGTGGTATTTGCCATAGACAATGATTTCTGATAATAAACTTCTTTGATATGTAAGAATTTCCCATAACGTAGATTTGTAGAAGACTCCTGCAAAACCTTTATCAATAGTGATTGAGGTAGGGGATTCAGATGCTTATCCTATGGGGAAGTAGGCATCTTTAGCCTATCAGACAATGTTTTTAGCATATAAGGGTGAAGTTACTTCTCTGTGAGCAGGGGTCAAACAGGTCTTTCAGGAGACACCTTGGGTCCCATAATCACAAAAGTAGTTCCTCAATAGGTTCCTTCACAGGAAGCAATCAGTATATTCAAGGCCAGAATAAGTCACTCCAAATACTTGATAACAAATGCCTTGGAGGGGGGGCAGTGCTCCAGGCAGAAACAACTGGGTGGGGGTGGATGTCTGCCCTTAACTCTAAATTAGGCTCTTTGTCTCAGGGCCAGACTCAAGCCCCCTTTATTATTTAAGTCTTGGATCTGCAAGGCCCTTAGGAGGAGCCTTTTAACAGTCATCCACAGTGTTTTCATCTGAAATCTCTTTGGAAAAGGCAGGAATATGCTTTTCCTTATGAGCAATCTGTGAGGGGAATATCGGTCTGATCTGGAATACTGTGAGGCCTGGTCGGTACCAGCAGCCTCATTTCCAACACGAGCCAGTAGTAGCAGAAGGAGATACCAGTTTTCGTTTCTTATGGCAGGAGCCGTGCAAACACTGCCATTTCCTTGCTGTGACTGTCATCCAGTGAGGCCCGTGCAGCTCCCAGCATGTCATCTTCAATTTCTTTCATCAGTGTTTTGTAGTTTTCATTGTAGAGGTCCTTTATCTTCTACTGGGTTAAGTTTACTCCTAAGTAGTTTATACCTTTTAGTGCACTTGTCAGTGGGATCCTTTTCTTAATTTCTCTTTCTGCTAATTCATTTTTAGTATATAGAAATGCAACAAATTTCTGTATGTTGATTTTTTATGCTGTGACTTCACTGAATTTATTCTAGTAGGGTTTTTTGGTGGAGTCTTTAGGGTTTTCCATATATAGTATCATGTCATCTGCAAATAGTAAAAGTTTTACTTCCTCTTTATCAATCTAGATGCCTTTTATTTCTTTCCCTCATCTGATTGTAGTGGCTAGGACTTCCAGTGCTATGTTGAATAAAAGTGGTGAGAGTGGACATCTTTGTCTTGTTCCTGATCTTAGGGGAAAAGCTCTCAGTTTTTCACCATTGATTATGATATTAGCTATGGGTTTTTCAATATGGCCTTTATTGTATTGAAGTATGTTTTCTCTAACCCTACTTTGTTGAGAGTCTTTATCATGAATGGATGTTGTACTTTGTCAGATGCTTTTTCTGTGTCTGTTTAGAGAATCATATGGTTTTTATCCCTTCTCTTATTGATGTAATGTATCACATTGATTTGCAAATCTTGTCACTGGGTTTCAATTTAAACTAGAATACAGTGCCTTTTCCCCCAGACACTTCTGTAATAGCCACAGCAAAAACTATCTGAGCCCCAATAATTTGTACTGGATAGAGGCTGCTTGTCCTTTTACTTGACAGTACCCTTTTCTTACCTGCTAACAGCAAGCTACCATAGTTTGTCAGAGATGAAGAGTTTCCAGAGCTCCTCCAGTATGCAACCAACACCAGTCTTCATCACCACCATCACCATATTCACCATCACAAATAATATTTTTTGAACAATAACCATGGCTAATAAATGGGCTAAGTACTATATACTCATTATCTCAGTGAATCCTTAACAACCCTGAAAGACAGGAATTACTACATTTAGACTGTGAGCAAATTAAAATTAGAAAAGCTAAGAAAAAGGGGCGCCTGGGTGGCTTAGTCGGTTAAGAGTCCGACTTTCACTTGGGTCATAATCTCGCAGTTCGTGGGTTCGAGCCCCGCGTCGGGCTCTGTGCTGACTGCCAGCTCAGAGCCTGGAGCCTGTTTCAGTCTGTGACTCCCTCTCTCTCTGACCCTCCCCTGCTCACGCTGTCTCTCTCTCTCCTAGAAATAAATAAATAAATAAATAAAAAAGAAAAGCTAAGAAATCAACAAACATTACAGAGATAGTAAATTATAGGGAAAGGATATACCTAGCACCCAGTACCTCTTACAGGTACCAAATTCACACAACACCAGCAGTAATATCTATCTTCCCCATACATCTTCCTCCTGCTTTTATTATATAATGGATATCTGCTTGAGATGAAATATTGAGTCAAATGATTTCTTGGTTTTTCCAATTCTTGGATTCCGTGAACCAGATGATGAACCTTGCCCTACACAAACCTGAGTAGGAGCAGCATTTTGGCAAATGTATGAAGAGTAAGCCAGACCTCATATTTCTATGATGGGAAACATTAATTCCAGAGCTACAGCCAAGAGGGTCTTGCTTTTAGTTTGAAAGACACTTCACGTTACACAGTAAACCAGATGGAAACATTAATGATAGTATTTGCCAACATGGCTCAGCACACTTTAGTAGAGAATTACCAAGCCCTTGTCATGATGAAAAGGAATTGGAAGGAGGTCAAGTATTATCACTCCCGTATACATTGATCCACTTCTGCAGTGATTGGATGATTTGGATGATTTGCTATAAATTCATTTTTCCACATCATTGTTCTTTGATGTTTGGATTGTTTGCTAGCTTTGTGGCTTATAGTTGAAGGGACATAATAGAAAGTTCTTTTGAAAAAGGGACTTGTTTAAGGAGACAAAAATAAAGCTAGTTACACATTGTTAAAATATTTGGGGTTGAATAATGTCTTTTAAAATGATCACACTGTGGTAGATAGATAATGTCTAATAGAAGCACGTAGGATAGTGGATTTCTCTAATGGCATATAGACATTTTCATGTAGTAAATATAATTAGGAAAATTCTGAATATATGGCCAAGAAATGGTACTCCCAATTTTGACTGTCATACATTTTGATACCCAAGGCTTTAATGAAGCTGCACTGAAAGTATCATTTGATGAATGCTGAAGTTTTTAGATCTCCTCAAGTTCACTAAAACAAAATCCAGTTTGCCACTTCTATATTAAGTGATGGTACAAAATACCTTACATCTCTGTCTAGTTCTGCTGCTCTGTAATGCTATTTTCACAAAATCTGCTGATGACACTGCATTAACAAGTTTTATTTTTACTGTCAGATATTTTATGTGCCTGTCCAGATGCAATTATAAACTGAAAACCCCAAATTATAAGCCATGTATCATGTCTCAAATAACCATTACACCTTCTAAAATGTTACTAAAATAATTCTTAAATAATTTTTATTGGTTCTTTTGAATCTCACTAAAATTAAAAGCATATAATAACTAATTGATAAACATTTAAATTACTGGGTGGACGGTGAGTGAAATTAGCTCTTTTGAGACTGGACCCACAATTCATCAGATATTTTGTACTATGGTGATGAAGAAATCTACTTGATTTAAGATTAGATGAACATAAGATGTTAGGCAAGTGTTCCACTAATTTTTAAGGGCTTATTTTAGAAGTCATTTATCAGGGAAATTGAAAAAACTGCCTCTCACTTTGTTCCCAATATACAGAATCATTGTGTTACTCTGTGTTACTGTGACTCCCAATAAGCTAGTCAGTGAATTATAACAGTTTCTACCTACACTCTTGCCAGGTCAGGCAGGAGCATTATTCCATTTATCACTGATGGCACAGCATTAAATGTTGATTTTATTATGTATAAACATGCTCCAGCAAGTGACAGACGTTTGATTTAGAACTGAGTGATAGGCTACCGCATCTTCTGCCTGCTCAGTTTTCAGCTCCAGAAGATATGATATTAATCTGCACCCCTCTCTCAAGCCAGGAATCCAACACAGTATGGCTGCCAAGTGCCCACGGTAACTGGATACCTCTGCATGAGGGGTACAGAGATAAGAATGTTGTTTCTCCCTGTGCACAGTCTACCACAATCTTCAGAGCCATCAACACCTTTGTGTTCATCAGATGCTTGGAGAGTTGGGGTGGGGTCACAGAGAAAGAAGGGCCTTGGATTCAGATTTACCTAATTCTTAGGTTTTATTTAAGGTCCTGAAGAGGAAGTACTGTTGACACATTTGTCTTTCATATCTTCTGGCACAGGCTGGGCTCACAGCAGGCATTTAGTACATTCTTGCTGACTCGTTTCATGGTTTTGACTCCTGGGCAGCATAAGGGCATACAAATACAAAGTATATGAGGTCATGACTGGTATATATGTTGAAACCGGCTTCTGGTTGCTGGAAATAATCATGGATGAGATGAAGAATGAAGGTGGGGGGGGGGTGTGAGGGGTAAACCCTTCCCACATGTGTTTCAGGAGCACATATTGCTGCCAAGTTTCAAGACTGCATGAAAAGCAGGTCTAAAACCATTTAATCCATTCCATTTATTAATTAAATTGCTCTCATCTTGGGATAGGCCAAAATTCTATAATAGGGAAATTAAGATTTCAAACTGTGTAATGTCTGAATGCAAAGCATAGAATAAAAATTAATAGTATTTTGGAGCCAAGAGAGACTTCAAATATCATTTATTCAAACTCCTTTATGAATAAGAAAACTAAGGCTCAAATTGGGAAAAACAGCTTCCCCAAAGTCAAATATCAAGTATCAAGGACTCCTGACTTTTAGTTCAGGGATCTATGTACCTCACAAGGCTGCCTTGTATGCTAGAGTGTCACTTTCCCACTTCCAATTTCATGTTGCACATTGGGGAACTCACCAAAGTAGCATGGATGGGGAATGTCTTTTTCTGCTCTTCACTGGGTATACATAATTTCCCCTAAGTCTTGTGATTTAGGAAGATACTTCTAACTCACAGTTAATTTTAATCATTTATAGATTTTATAATCAGTTTTTGTAATCATTTAATTATTTGTAAATTTAACTTTTAGACATTTCACTGGTGATCAGTTATTCTTTCATTTCATCTCTGTTAGAAACACCTGCCTATAAGACAGAGTTTTTAAAAGATGACCTATTACTTCCTTTTGTTGAAAAGGCGCCTAGGATAATTTACACTCTTGTAAACACAGGATCCTTGCATTGGGGAGATAGTATAGGCAACATTTAATTAGATAATGCTTATCAGAATAAGAAAGGAAAGCCACAGTTGGCTTTGTGTCTGGAAATAATAGTTGCTCAAAACTAGTAAAGCTATTATGTTTGATGATAATATCATCATGGGTTTAGGCTTCTCAGCCTCACATCTTCCTGTTCCTCATCCTTTTTGTATCTTCTATTACTTCCAGTTTTATATATATCATCCAATAGTCATTGGTGATCATCACCCTCTGCTTATGAAATTAGGAAACCAGCTCAATAAAATAATGTAAATACATTTATCTACCTTCAAAAATAGATGAAAACAATTCCTCATAAACCTACTCATAGTTAAGAGTGGCAGCTATAGTGGTTTGCTAGTTCCCATAATAGGACGTTCAGGTTTTCATGGTGTTATCACCTACTAAAGTATTTCCTCCACTTGCATACTGCTTCTAAAACAGTTTCCTTGGCTTAATTGTTATTTTCTTTTGTAAACAAAGTTTTTTTCTAATGAGAGGTAATAGTTTTCTTTGAATCATCAGACAATATAAAGATTCATATATTAAAAATATTTTTTTATGGGCACCTGGGTGGCTCATTCAGTTAAGCATCTGAATTCGGCCTTGGTCATGATCTCACAGTTCATGAGTTTGAGACCCATGTTGGGCTCTGTGCTGAGAGCTTGGAATCTGGTGCCTGCCTCAGATTCTGTGTCTCCCCCTCAGCCCCTGGCCCACTTGCGCTCTTTCTCACTCTCTTAGAAATAAAAATAAACATTAAAAAATAATAGGGCCACATGGGTGGCTCAGTCAGTTAAGTGTCCAACTTCAGCTCAGGTCATGATCTTGTGGTCCATGGGTTCAAGCCCTGCATCAGGCTCTGTGTTGACAGCTCAGAGCCTGGAACCTTCTTCAGAGTCTCTCTCTCTCTCTCTCTCTCTCTCAAAAATAAACATTGAAAAAAGTAAATACGCACTTTGGGTCAAAACTTAGGATCTGTGTTGTGCATTTTCTGAAACATATTTGCATAATCATATTTTTAGGGAAGTCATATTCTATATAAAGATGTGTCTGGGCTCAGTGATGACAGAAACACATGAACTATGAGCTCCTACACATTGGTAAAACAAAAGCAGCACAGGTAATCTTCCTTATTGTACAATAGATCCTTTGAATATAAATGCTATATGTTATCATTTAAACTATTAGTTATCCCCTAAGCTCTACTAGTCTGTGTATAAGAAACTCATCCATGCTTTGTCTTTAATCAAGTCCCTCTACCAGCCCAACTCTCAGACACTCCCCGCACATGGACACCCACACACAGTGCTTATTTCCCTGTTAGCATTCATTGGAAATGGTTATTCGGCAGAAAATGTATTTTCTCCCTTGTGACATTTTTCTACATTTTCTTTTTTCTCTTAATGCACTTAGACCTTTACTCCAAATTAACACTTTACAACAGTCTTTTGATGGATCTATCCTTTTCTTCCTCCTCCTTTCTTTCTTTAATGCCAGTATAATTAACAAAGAGTGTTATATTAGTTTCCGGTGTACAATATAGTGATTCAACACTTGCATACAAAGCTCGGTACTCATCACAGTAGGTATACTCTTAAATCCGTTCACCTATTTCACCCATCCTCCCACTCATCTCCTCTCTGGTAATCATCTGTTTGTTCTCTATAGTTAAGAGTCTGTTTTCTTGTGTCTTTTTAAAACTTTTATTTCTTAAATTCCACACGAGTGAAAACATATGGTATTTGTTTTTCTCTGACTTATTTCACTTAGCATTATACCCTCTAGATCCAACCATGTTGTTTCAAATGACAAGATTTCATTCTTTATTATGTCCATACAAGCTTGCATTCCCACCAATAGTTCATAAGCATTCCTTTTTCTCCACATCCTCACCAACATTTGTTGTTTACTGTGTTGTTGATTTTAGCTGTCCTGATAGGTATGAAGTGATATCTCACTGTGGTTTTGATTCACATTTCCCTAATGATGAGTGATGTTGAGCATCTTTTCATGTATCTGTTGGCCATGTGTATGTCTTCTTTGGAGAAATGTCTGTTCATGTCTTTTGCTCATTTTTAACCAGATTATTTATCTTTCTGGTGTTGACTTGTATAAGTTCTTTTATGTATTTTGGATATTAACCCATTATCAGATATGAATTTGCAAATATCACCTCCCATGCAGTGGGTTCTTTTTTGTTGTTGTTGATGCTTTCCTTTGCTGTGAAAAAGCTTTCTACTTTGGTGTAGTCCCAGTGGTTCATTTTGGCTTTTTTTCCCTTGCCAAAGGAGACCTATCTAGAAAAATGCTTCTGTGACTGGTATCAAAGACATTGCTCCCTATGATTTCTTGGAATTTTATGGTTTCAGGTCTTGCATTTAGGTATCTAAACTACTCTGAGTTTATTTTTGTGTGTGTTGTAAGAAAATTGTCCAGTTTTATTCTTTCACATGCAGCTGTCTAGTTTTTTTTTTACACCGTTTGAAGAGACTGCCTTTTTCTCATTGCACACTCTTACTTTTTCTGTTGTTGATTAATTATATAATCATGGGTTTATTCCTGGACTTTCTGTTCTGTTCCATTGATTTATGTGTCTGTTTTTGTGATAGTACCATACTGTTCTGATTAGTACAGCTTTGTAGTGTATCTTGAAGTCAAGGATTGTGATACTTCCAGATTTGTTCTTCCTTATTCAAGACTACTTTGGCTCTGTGTGGTCGTTTGTGGCTCTATACACATTTTAGGATTATATGTTCTGGTTCTTTGAAAAATGCTGTTGGTATTTTGATAGGGATTGCATTAAATCTGTAGATTATTTTTGTTAGTATGGACATTTTAACAATATTTCTTCTTCCAATCCATCTGCTTGTGTCATATTCATTCTCCTTCATCAATGTTTTACAGTTTTCATAGTACAAGTCTTTCATCTCCTTAGTTAAGTTCATTCCTAGGTATTTTATTCTTTTTGGTTCAACTGTAAAGGAGATTCTTAATTTCTCTTTCTGCTACTTCATTATTAGTATACAGAAATGCAACAGATTTCCATATATTAATTTTGTTTCATGTGACATCACTGAATTCATTTATCAGTTCTAGTAGTTTTTTGGTGGAGTCTTTAGGGTTTTCTATGTATAGTGCCATGTCATCTGCAAGTAGCAAAAGTTCTACTTCTTCCTTACCTATTTGGATGCCTTTTATTTCTTTTCCTTGTCTGAGTGTAGTGGCTAGGACTTCCAGTACTATGTTAAATAAAACTGGTGAGAATGGACATTCTTGTCTTGTTCCTGATCTTAGGGGGAAAGCTTTCAGTTTTTCACCATTGAGTATGATGTTAGCTGTGGGCTTTTCATATGTGGTCCTTATTATTTTGAGATATGTTTCCTCTGAACCTACTCTGTTGAGGATTTTTATCATAAATGGGTGGTGTACTTTTTCAAATGCCTTTTCTGCATCTATTGAAATGATCCTATGGTTCTGATCATTCTTTTTCTTAATGATAGTTACCTATAGAGCTTTATAACAAACAGATATGTGGGCTCCCCTCCCCTGATATTCTGATTTAATTGGCCTGGGAAATGGTCTTGACAGTGGGAATTTCAAAAGACCCAGATGATTCTAATGTGCAGCCAAGGCTGGGGATTACTGTCCCTTTCAGCCCTTTCTATACCAGTACATTTTCTTTAATGGATAGAACAGAATCAAGTTAGAAACTCTTCTTTCAGATGCAGCAAAGGAAAATGTTTCCATGGGGGCATATTGATGATTATAATAAGGCAGGAGCAATATCTGATTATATCCATGCCTAGTTCTACTGCTACAATATGCTAGCACCCTGCACCTGTCAGTGTGCTCCCAGGACCATCACATGGGAGTTGTTAGAAATGAAGAATCTGGAATCTCACCCCAAACACTGAGAATCAGAACATGACTTTTAACAAGATTTTCCAGGTGATGTTCACATACAATAAAGTTTGAGACTTAGTACTCTAGGAGGCTCCATTCCCTTGGCAATTTCCCTCTGCCAAATTCAAGGTATAACCAATCAGCCCCATTATAAAGGCGTTGGAAATGAAGAGGCGAAGGAAGAAGCTGATCCAATGTGAATGATTAATATAGTCTTGTAAGTCAATTTCAAAATATACCCACAACCAGGGTTAGTTTCAAATCTGTCAAGGAAGTATTTACATAGAAAAAATAAGTTATAATTATTTACTGCTAATTTATGCGGCACTTTTTTCTTTCTTTTGGTGATTAGTTGTGTATTCATGTTCCATTGCTCCCCTGGGGACATTTGGCATTTTGGTTCTCACAACTGGGGAGGGTGTGTGTGCACGTCATATCTAGAGGGTAGAGAACAGGTATACTGCTGGCAGGGATACATTCTACAATATACAGGACAGACCCTTAAAACAAAAAAATATCTGGCCGTAGATGCCTGTGATACCACTGAGGTTGACAAACCATGCTCTGCAGCATATGAGTTGAGGAGGATACACACACACACAAAACTGAATGATCAGGATACTAAAACAGCAGAATGGTCTCAAGATGTGCAAGTTGGTATGAATGCCTATGTAGCCCTGTGGTGGAAAGTTCATTTTCTTAGCACATACATTAAAGACTGCTGATTGGCACAGTGAAAGTAGTCCAGTAATAGCTCACCCTCTGCCTTTTGGTTGTCATTAGTGTTAAAAGTGTCAAAACCCAGTAACCACTTAGGAAGCACCCCTGTGCTGGTGGCTTTGAATTGGGCACTCCACAGAGGTCAGTTCTCCACTTTAATCATTCGTGGAATTAATTCAGGATTTGTAAAATACACAACCGTGAAACCTTCAGAGAAGTTCTCCTGGTTGTGGCTTTCGTGTCATTTCACGTGATCATGTTTAGTCTGTTAAGAGTTTCTGAATGTCTGCTGAGGAAAACCAGTGTCACAGTGTGGACACATAAGCCAGCCTTGGACACTGACAGGATTCCTTATATAGAAATAGGGTCTCTTAATTGTCAGAGCCAGGACTCTTTAGTGAGGTACATAATACTTTGATGGAGATAGTTCTTGGGAGTATGAAAGCTGGGGAAAGGAAGAGGTCTGGCACCAGGGATCTGGCAGGCTGATGGTGGCAGCCTCCTTAATTTCTCTGTTTTGTACCTAGGCTTCCTCCAGGCCCATTATCTTCAAAGTTCAGAACATATCTTTCAGGGGTATTCTAGGTGACCCTGTGGTGTGCTGGAGGAAAATATCAGACATCCCAGTAGCAGTCTTCTGTCTAAAAATGGAACATGTTCAGGCTTGCTAACAATTGAGATATGACATTCACACTTGGTTTGTCTCCCAGATGTTCAAGTGTCACACTGTGTCCTTTAGAAAACCTGGAGACCATCCACTGGTTCCTTTGCTTTCAACATACGGCAACATATCATAGTTTAAATATATTCAGGCATGTGCTTTCACTATCTTAAAGGGTAGAATCTTCACAATATTATTTACTGGAATGGGATATGAGCATAGTATCTTTTTCACCCACCTAGATTTACTGGTTAACTCTTGAGGAAGCACCAAAAAAGTAGTTGAAATTAGTTATCAACTTTTCCTTTTACAAAATGATTTAATTTGCTGACCTTTTAAGGGATAACCAGTGACTTTCAATAGTTGCTAACTTGCAGACATTTAGACACATGGGCTCACATGTAATCTGTCATTTAATATTAAGTGGGTTTCCATAAAGAATGAGGTAGTGGTGTTGTTGAAAATACCTCATGCTACGTAGAGAATATAATACAAAAAAATGGATTCCCCCCCTTTCAACATTTCAGCAACATTTGTTGCTGAAAAAAATGTCATGTATGAAAACTCTGAGATATGGTCACTTTAAAACTAGACTTTGATTTTCTAAATTATTTTAAATTTTCCCAAAGGAAGAGTTTCAGTAGAATATGAATGCCTATCACAAAAATGTTTTGTTCCCCTATAGAGGTTCACTGGTTAACTCCTGACAAAGCACACAAAAAATATACTGCTGAAATTGAACTTCATGTGCTTTTGAAAAAAAAAATAGGTGTCATGCTGGTACTTTAAGAGATGAACAGTAACTATCCTCAAAAATTTTCAAGACATAAACACATTCATAATCTGTCACATATCATAAAGTTCACCCTGTTAAAGTGTATAATTCCATGATGTTTTTACCTTATTCATACAGTTGTCCAAATATCACCACAATCTAATTTCAGAACATTTATGTCACCCCAAAAGGAAACCCATACCTATTTTCAATGATTTCCTATTCCTATCTATCCCCAGCCCTAGGCAACATGGCCATAAAGGGTCACAAACTGAGAACAAGAAAAAATAACTTATCTATTTGATTTAGGAAATGGTCTTTCCTAGAATATAAGACTGTGAGTGGACTAAGATAATCCAAAACTTTCATATTGTAAACTATGTCCAGTCTTAAACAGTTCCCCCAATTCAGAAGGATAACCTTAAATTCAACGAACCCAGACTCCAAACTCCTATATTCTCTCCTGCCTTCTCTTCTGAGACAGTATTAAGACTCTCTCGAGTTCTACAGTAAGTCTAGTAAACCTAGCTTTCCTTGATCCACCGGTCTTCTCCATTAATACAGTAGGTGTAATAAATTTAGCTTTCAGTAGTTAACAGACGTTTTTGGTAGACTCTTAGAATCCACATTGGTCAGTGCTCTTAGTCTCCCAGTTGGGATTCCTGGGCAAGAATCAAGATAGTTCCAGTTCTCTCTTGCTTGTGGATCATGGAAAACATTCACACCTTCTTTCCTCTTGTCAAACTCTTGGAGTACAGGCTGATTCCAGTAGAGTCACTGTTCCCTTGCTTTGCCACCAAATAGCCTTCCAATCTTACCTACCTTCATGGTTTCCTACCCAGTGGTGATACTCCAGTCCACTATCATTTGACAACCTCAAGGAATATATATGTGGATCTTGACTCCCTTAAAATCCTTATTTTTAAGCTTGAGGTTGGATCCAGACATCCACATTTTGAGATTAGTAGGGAGGCAATGAGTAGGCCACAGCATGGCAACAGCTTCCTCTAAAGAAATATCCTCACAAATCTACTTTTCAAAATCTCAACTTCTTGATAATTTTGGTGAATTTTAAGATTCTTATTTTCTTTGAAAATTTGAATTTGGTATGACAACCACACTTTAGGATATCATATCTATTGTGTCCTGGTGCCTCAGTCAAAATGCCATTTGTGATTTTCAGCTACAGTCAACTTTGGGGATATGTTTATTTTACTAAAAAGTGTGTGCTATTAAAAATAAATTTAGGAACAAAGGAAAGATGGCAGAGTAGGAGTAACCCCAGCTCACCTCATCCTAGGAATACACCTGGATGACATCATCCACATCAGTATAAATAACCCAGAAAATGACTGACAGAACTCTTCACAGGTAAATGTAGATAAGAGGGCATATCAAAAATGGTACAAAGGGCAGAGATGCGGTCTAGAACCAAACTGAACCACAAGACTGACCAAAGGAAAGAGAGCCAACACAAGCACAGAGAAAAAGAGAGAAGCAGATCCCCACACCAGGCATCCAGTCATGGGAGACCCACACTGAGAATATGAACACCATAACATTTTGCTTTAAAAACCAGTGGGGCTTCTCGAGTTTTTATAATCTGTTGGGCTTAACAGGTGGAACTTTATAAATCAGCAGTCTCTGTTCTGGGAGAGCCAGAAGGCAATAGGAAACTGAGTCCTCACCCTTAAAGAGACAGCATAACATACAGCTCTGGTGAGATAAAGTATAGATGCAGCAGTTTGAAAAAAATGCCTAGGGTATGTTAGAAGGTCAGAACATATGCTGGAGAGGCAGGGATCTTTAGGAGATTTTTCAAAGAACAGAACAGTTGGTTGGTATACACCATTTCTTTCCCCTAATACCCAGCCTGGATGTAAGGACAACCGCTATAACTCACTCAGTGCACACCATACACCTAACTTGCTAAGAGCACACCCCACCCCCACATTCTCCTGTGGACTTTAGTAGTTCTCCAAAGAGGCTACAGATCCCCTCCCACAGCAGACCAGTGCTAACCTCAGTAACACTGCTCCCTTCACCCCCATGTTCTACTGTGGATCTATCCCATCCAACTGACCCTCTAAAATAAGTTCTCCAAAGTGCACCACAAACATGGCATTGTGTGAGCAGTCCTCACAGGAGCCATGACTCCAAAGTGACTCCTGCCCTGGGGAGAGGGGAAGATAACTACAAACACCAGTTCTACTGCAGTCCCTGAAGGAGGCTAAGGGCAGACATCTAATCTGACTGCAGGCCCTGGCCACCCAAGAAAGCCTTTCAGGGGACAACGTGGTAGAATGTCATATAGTTTCATATGATTGCAGCTCTGGCAAACATCTTGTCTGATCCAACTCAGGCCCAAGGCAGCCTCAGACTGGTCCACTAACAACAAAGGGACCAAACTGTGCCCACAACAGACAAAGAGAGCTATTTGAGATGACTGTACTCGGGCAGTTGTGCTTCAGCCACACAAAAGGATACATATAACACACATAGGAGACACACCTAAAATACCAGGTTCTAGTGAACAGGGGACACTGTACCGCAGGACACTAAAGGACCTTTTTTGTTTTCCCAAAAAGGACCTTTTTTTTTTTTTTTTCAAAAGGCTACTACTTTCAAGAGCAGAAACTGTAGCTGACTTTCTTAACACATAAAAACAGAAACAGTTAGACAAAATGAAAGAACAGGACAAAATCACAACAAGAGAGCTAAATGAAATGGAGATAACTTATATGCCTGATAGAGAATTTAAAGTAATGGTCATAAAGATACTCACTGGACTTGATAAGAGTTGAGGATCTCAGTGAGACCCTCACAAAGAGACTGAAAACATAAAAAAAGAAAACAATCAGAGATGAAGAACTCAATAAGTGAAATTAAACATACACGAGAGGGAATAAATAGTAGACTAGAGGAAACAGAAGAGCACATCAGTGACCTGAAGGACAGAATAATTGAAAGCAATAAAGGTGAATAGTAGAGATAAAAATAATAAATGAAAATACACAAAGAATTCAGGAACATCATCAAATGTAATAAATTATATCTGCATTATAGTAATCCCAGAAGAAGAAGAGATAGAAAAGGAAGCAGAAAATGTATATGAAGAAGTAACAGCTGAAAACTTGCCTATGCTGCAGAAGAAAAGAGAAATCTAGATCTGGGAGGCACAAAGAGCCCCCAACAAAATAAACCTAAGGGAGCCTACACCAAGATGCATAATAACTAAAGTGAAATAAAAAAATTGAAAACAAAAATTTATCCACCTTGTAAAAAAATTATAATGGCAAAATGTAGTGGCAAAGGGAAAACAGTTACATACAAGAGAAACTTCATAAGGCTATCTATCAGCTGACTGTTTAGCAGAAACTTCACAGGCCAGAAGGGAGTGGCAGGATATACTGAAAGCATTGAAAAGAAAACACCTGCAGCCATGAACACTCTATCCATCTATCCAGCAAGGCTATCATTTAGAATAGGAGAGATCATGAGTTTTCCAGACAAGGAGAAGTTAAAGGAATTTATCACCACTAACCGAGACTTACAAGAAATGTTAAAGGGGACACTAAGTGGAAAGGAAAGACCAAAGCAGGAGTCAGAAAATTAGGAAGCACAAAAGTAGTAAAATCATATATATCTATAAAAATCAGTCAAGGGAGTCACAAAATAAAGAGATGGTAAAGTAGGACACTATATACCTAATACGTTGTGGGGCTGGGGAATAAAAATTTAGTGCTTTTAGATAGGGTTCAAATTTAAGCAACCATCAACTTAATACAGAATGTGATATGTTTAAGGTGTTATATATAAACCTAATGGTAACCACAAATCAAAAACCAGTAATAGATATGCAAAATATTCAGAGAAAAGAATCCAAGTACATCACTAAAGAAAGTCATCAAACCACAAGAGAAAAGAGAAAAAAGAAATTCTTTCTTTGTAAAGAAAAACTAAAAAAAAACCATAAAACAAGTAACAAAATGGCAGTAAGTACATACCTATCAATAATTACTTTGAATGCAAATGGACTAAATGCTCCAATCAAAAGACACAGGGTAACAGAATGGATAAAACACAAGACCCATCTATATGCTGCCTATAAGAAACTCACTTCAGACCTAAAGACACCAGCAGATGGAGAGCGAGGGGGTGGAAAAACATTTATCATTCAAATGGAAGTGAGAATAAAGCCAGGGTAACAATACTTACAGACAAAATAGATTTTAAAAGAAAAAACTGTATCAAGAGACAAAGAAGGACTCTACATAATCACAAAGGGAAAAATCCAACAGGAAGATATAAAAATTATAACTATTTATGCACCCTACATGAAAGCACCCAAATACATAAAGCAGCTAATAACAAACTAAAGGAAGTAATCAATAGTAATACAATAATAGTAGGGACTTGAACACCCCACTTAAATCAATGGATAGATCATCCAAAAAATGGTTTTGAATGACACGGTGGAACAGATGGATATAACCGATATATTCAGAACATTCCACGCTAAAGCAGTGGAATACATATTCTTTTCAAGTACATGTGGATTATTCATTCTTCAGAAGAGATCACATGTTGGCCCCAAAACAAGTCTCAACAAATTCAAAAAGACTGAAGTCATACCATGGACTGCTATGCTATGACATATGACAACCACAATGCTATGAAAATAGAAATCAACCACAAGAAAAAAAATCTAGAAAAAATACAAATACATGGAGGTAAAATAAATGCTACTCCTACTAAATAAATGGTACTAAATACTGAATGAGTCAACCAAGAAATCAAACAGGAAGTCAAAAAAATACATGGAGACTAATGAAAATATAAACATAGTGCTCCAAAATCTTTGAGATGCAGCAAAATCTGTTTTAACAGGAAAATTTATATCAGTACAGGTCTACATCAGGAAGCAACAAAAATACCAAATAAACAACTTAGCCTTACACCTAAAGGAGCTAGGAAAAAAACCAAAGCCTAATAAATAGAAACTAAAAAATAATAAGTAATACCTCAATGAAACTAGGAGCTGGTTTTTTGCAAAGATGAACAAAATGGATAAACCTTTATCCAGACTCATCATAAAACAAAAAAGAGAGGATTCAAATAAATCCAGAAATGAAAGAGGAGAAATAACAACCAGCACTAGAAATACAAAGGATTATAAGAGAATATTCTGAAAAACTATATGCCAACTAATCGGGCAGCCTGCAAGAAATGAATAAATTCCTAGCAACGCTAACCTCCCAAAACGAAATTAGGAAAAAGTAGAAAATTTGAACTGACCAACTACTAGCAATGAAATTGAATCAGTAATCAAAAACTCCAAACAAACAGAAGTCAAGGACCTGACAACTTCAGAGGTGAACTCTACCAAGCATTTAAACAACAGTTAATACCTATTCTTTTCAAGCTATTCGAAGAAGTAGAAGAGGAAGGAAAACTTCCAAATTTATTCTATGAGGCCAGCTTTACCCTGATACCAAAACCAGTTAAAGACACCACAAAAAAAAAAAAAAAAAAAAAAAGAAACAGGCCACTATCTCTGGTGAACATAGATAAATAATCTTGAACAAAATATTAGCAAATAAAATCCAACAATACATTAAAAAAATCATTCACAATTAAATGGGATTTTTTTGCACATCAATCAACGTGATACATAACATCAATAAGAGGAAGGATAAAGGCATATGATCATTTCAGTATATGCAGAAAAAGCATTTGCAAAGTACAACATCCATTCATGATAAAAATCATCAACATGGTAGCTTTAGAGGAAATATACCTCAATATAATAGAGGTCACATATGAAATACCCACAGCTAACAACATACTCAATGGTGAAAAACTAAGAGCTTTTCCTCTAAGACCAGGAACAATGATGTCCACTCTCACCACTTTTATTACTGGAAGTTCCAGTCATGGCAATCAGTCAAGAAAAAAAAAAGGCATTCAAATCAGTAAGGAAGTAAAACTTTCACTATTTGCAGATGACAGGCTAATATACATTGAAATATATAGAAAACCCTAAAGATTCCACCAAAACCTACAAAAACAAATAAGTGATTCAGTAAACTCTCAGTGTACAAAATCAATGTAGAGAAATCAGTTGCATTTCTATGCAACTAATAATGAAGTACACTATACACTATACACTAATAATGAAGTAGCAGAAAGAGAAATTAAGAAACAATCCCATTTACAATTGCACCAAAAATAGTAAGATACTTAGGAATAAACCTAACCAAACCTAATCCATATCAAAATACCAAGAATACTGTTCATAGAGTGAGAGAACAAACAATCCTAAAATTTCTGTGGAACCAAAAAAAAAAAAAAACCCTGAATAGCCAAAGCAATCTTGGAAAAACAAAGCAAACTGGGGACAACACAATTCTGGACTTTAAGTTATATTACAAAGCTGTACTAATCAGAGCTGTGCGGGCACAGAAACAAACACACAGATCAACAGATCAGAAGAGAAAATCTGGAACTGAAGCCAATTATATGGTCAATTAATCTTCAATAAAGCAGGAAAGAATATCCAATGGGAAAAAGTCTCTTCAACAAATGGTATTTGGAAAACCAGACAGGAACATGCAAAGACTAAAACTAGACCACTTTCTTACACCGTACACAAAAATAAGTTCAAAATGGATGAATGAAATAAATGTGAGATCTGCAACCATAAATATCCTAGAAGAGAACATAGGCAGTAACTTCTTTCAGTTCAGCCATAGCAATTTCTTTCTAGATATATCTTCTGAGGCAAGGGAAACAAAAGCAAAAATGAACTATTGAGACTACATCAAAACAAAACCTTCTGCATGGTGAAGGAAACAATCAACAAAACTAAAAGGCAACCTATGAAATGGGAGAAGATATTGACAAATGACATATCTGATAAAGGGTTCATACCCAAAATATATAAAGAACTTATAAAACTCAAAACCCAAAAAATGAGTAATCCAATAAAAAATGGATAGAAGGCACAGACATTTTTCCCAAAGAAGACATACAGATTGCCAACAGACATAGGAAAATTGCTCAACGTCACTCATCATCAGGAAAATACAAATCAAAACCACAACGGGATATCAGCTCACCCCTGTCAGATGGCTAAAATGAACAACACAAGAAACAACAGATGTTAGAGAGAATGTAGAGAAATGGGAACCTTCTTGCACTGTTTGTGGGAATGTTAACTGATGCAGCCACTCTAGAAAACAGTACGGAGGTTCCTCAAAATGTTAAAAATAGAACATATAATCCAGCAATCACACTACTAGGTATATACCCAAAGAATATGAAAACATTAATTCAAAAGGATACACGCACCCCTGTGTTTACAGCAGTGTTATTTATAATAGTTGAGACATTGGAAGCAGCCCAAGTGTCCATCAGTTGATGAATGGATAAAGAAGAAATGGTGTGTGTGTGTGTGATGGACTACTACTCAGCCATAAAAAGAATGAACTCTTGCCATTTGCAAGAGAGAATATAATGCTAAGCAAGATAAATCAGAGAAAGACAAACACCATATAATTTCACTTATATAGAGAATTTAAGAAATAAAACTGAGAGAGACAAGTTAATAATCAGGCTCTTAATTATAGAGAACTGATGGTTACCAGAGGGAAGGGAGGTGGGAGCATGGGTAAAATAGGTGATGGAGATTAAGGAGTGCACTTGTGATGAGCATCAAGCGATGGATGGAAGTGCTGAATCACTACAATATATAGTGAAACTAATAATCACTGAAATAATCACTGAAACTAATATAACACTATCCGTTAACTAACTTGAATTAAAATTAAAACTTAAAAGAATAAGTTTGGGGATCAGTGGATTAGCCCAGTGTTTCTCATGCTCTGTCTATACAGAGCCACCTTGAGAATCTTGTTAAAACACATAAAAGCTGATTCTGATTCTGCAGTTCTGGGGTGACGACTAAGATTCTGCATTCCTAACATGCTTCCGGGAGACGCCTGTGCTGTTGGGCCTCAGACCACACTTGGCATACCAAGACGCTAGGCAGCCTCGCTGTTTCAGAGGATGGATCAGAACTGCGAATTCTCAGAGGTGGAAAACTGAAAACAGAACAACCAAAGTGAGGTCACTCCTCCCTCTCTTGTGTAGGCAGGGAGACAAGGAGCAAGAATATAAGTTAAGAATTGGGCAGAATATGAGAAATAGTAAAATTGAGAAATGTGTTGAGGGGACAGGAGAAGTTGAAAAGGAGATTGATTGCAGATGTGAGATACAGTAGGGAGCAGAGAAGAATGGTTCAGAAGTGAGGCACCTGGGTGGCCCAGTCAGTTAAGTGCTTGACTCTTGATTTCACTCAAGTCATGGTCTCATGGTTTGTGAGGCCGGGTGCCATGCTGACAGCACAGATGCTGCCTGGGATTTCCTCTCTGCCCCTCCCCTGTTTGCATATGCACACATTCATTCATTCATTCAGTCATTCATTCTCTCTCTCTCTCTCAATAAATAAACTTTAAAAAAAGGAATGGGTCAAAAGAACTAAAGAGAATAATGGAAGGAAGAATACAGATAAAAGCAATATAATTTAGCATTTCTGTTCTGGCCCATATCTTATTCGGTGTACTCACTGCCAAATGCCAGCTTTGCTCTATTCCTGAGGAATCTTTGTTTTGATGGGTATTCAAAGAATTTGAGGAGATGGAAGATGGTCTGATAATTAAGAAGACACATGTCCAGCCCAGGCACAGTTCTTTTCTGCTTATTTACACACCCAATACTGCTATGCCACATTTGGGAAGTTTTCTTTTGAAGAGCATCTAAACTAATAGTAAAAATAATACAGAGTTTGGAAAAATAGAAATATAAAATAGTCCAGGGGTGCCTGGGTGGGTCAGTCAGTTGAATGTCCATCTCTTGGTTTTGGCTCCAGTGATGATCTCACAGTTTGTAAGATCGAGCCCTGCAATGGACTCTGTACAGGCATGGCAGAGCCTGCTTAAGATTCTCTCTCTTTCTCTCTACTCCTCCCCTTCTCATTCACTTACTTTTTTCATTGTCTCTCAAAATAGATCAGTAAACTTTAACAAGTCCAGCCTATAAAAAATATATTTAATTATCTTGTAAATTTTCTAGAGTTCGAATAATTTCCAATGTTTTCTATGTCAAAGACTACTCACCATTTTTGTTTTATGTGTTTGATACAGAAATTTCGAGGACAGATGGGGTTCATTTGTTTTCAGATTCTTTTTTTTTTTTAAATATATTTTTTAAATGTTTTATTTATTTCTAGGAGAGAGAGAGAGAGACAGCATGATCAGGGGAGGGTCAGAGAGAGAGGGAGATACAGACTCTGAAACAGGCTCCAGGCTCTGAGCTGGCTGTCAGCACAGAGCCCGACGTGGGGCTCGAACCCACAAACCGCGAGATCATGACCCAAGCGAAAGTCGGACGCTTAACCGACTAAGCCACCCAGGCGCCCCTAGATTCTTTCTTTTGAAAGAATCAAAAAAATTCCTTTTGATGATCCTGGGTAAACAGGAAGTTTCCATGACCAGGAGTGTCTACTGCCAGACCTTTGTGTTCAGAAGGCACTGGCCATGTTCTGTCAAGATCTCTCACCAAGTATCAGTGACAGTCAGAGCATCTCATCTACATACCATAGTCCCCACTTGTAAATAAATACAATGAGACAGACTGTTGAAGTGAGACTTTTGCAGGCACCGCAATTAGCAGGAGCTAGTGAATCAGTGTTTCTGGTCCAATGATATCATCAAAAAAAAAAAAAAAAAGAAAGAAAACTTTAAAACCAATATATTTTTTGTCTACACACTGAACTAGGAAAAAAACACTTTCACTTCTCACCTTTAAAAATATTTTACAATATCTCTATAAGAGGCTGTCAGTTACTTAGAGGTAACCTACCATCTTGAAAGCTAAGAAATGAATTTGATTCCAGCTAAGCAACGTATGTGATTGCCATAAAATGAAAATCTTTACCAAAATATATATGCGTGTGTGTTGTGTTGTGTGTGTGTGTGTGTGTGTGTGTGTGTATAAAAAACAACCCGAGACTAACATTTACTGTCTGAAATCTATGCCATGGTTAACTTTTAAAAATAATTTTGCTAGTCATTATATTTATATGCTTGTATCCTCCTTATTATCATTTCAGTCTCCTCTTTGGGAAGAGTATTATAAGTGGTTTTATGATGGAAAAAATAAATGCAGATGAATCATGAAGATTCTCTAAATGAATCTTAAATCTTATTAAAATAGTTCAGACATTTGTGCCTCCCTCCCACAGGGGCAATAAAAAATTCATTTAGTCTAAATAACTTTTTCAGTTTTCCTACCAGTTTCTGAATTTTTTAAACCTGAAGAAACCTTCACAGCGTTTCCATCTAAGGGATTGAGGAGCTATGTCTCTGACCCTAGGTGGGAACAATGGGACTGGCATTCTCTTATATGATGGTTTTAACTGTCTTGGACATAATGGAACATACAGTGCTTGAAAGGAGAAAATAAATAATGGCTCTATCCATTAAAGTAGTTAAAACCTTGAACTTTCATCTTTTTTCATTTGCTGATTACAAGTTTTCTTCATCTACCTATCCATACCTTCCCTAATAATCCATTCTCATCACTAACTGCCCACCTTAGCTGATTAACTGAATAAATGACTACAGACTTTGTACTTTTTTGCATTTTCTAGAATTACTATTATGTTGACTTGAGGACAATCCTGGAAGGGACCCTTTTGACACAGATGTGTATGGCAAGTCACTGAAAACAAGACGACAAACATGTTCCTAAACTATGACCACACAATGATCCTGGATTGTAATAACAGGGGCTGCTTAGCGCTATTTGAATCAGGTATTTTTTCACCCAGGGGTATGTAAGCCTTAGGCTATTAATAATTTCAAAGAAGAGTGTCAGATCTCTAGTGTCTATGAAGGTGTTAATTATTTAATGTCTCTGGGGCAGAGAAAATGAAATTGCTTTCAAAAATTCAATTTTGGTTCTACTGTGTTAATATTATGTACCTAGATTAAAGGCTGAGAACATCTGTAAAGTTACATTAGGAAATTACCAATATAATCTTGGGTTTGTAAAAACCAGAGTAATAATGCCTTTTGATACTTAGGTAGTTAGAAACTGTAAATGGAACTGTGCAATGGAAAGTGCTTTCATGCTCCCCTTCAAGGCTAGCCATTAAACTGAATTGGCGTGGCATAGTATTTGAAAATAAAGGCATCCACAAGAAATCATACTTAGCCTGGTGTGTGTCTCCTCTAGGCCAACAAATTCAGTAGTGTCAGAGTGCAAGGAGACAAAGCCTACACCATCCATAATGTAAAAAATGAGTTCAGGGGCGCCTGGGTGGCTTAGTCGGTTAAGCGTCTGACTTTCGCTTAGGTCATGATCTCGTTCGTGGGTTCGAGCCCCGTCGGGCTCTGTGCTGACTGCCAGCTCAGAGCCTGGAGCCTGTTTCAGTCTGTGACTCCCTCTCTCTCTGACCCTCCCCTGCTCGCGCTGTCTCTCTCTCTGTCTCTCTCCTAGAAATAAATAAAACATTAAAAAAAAATTTAAAAAATGAGTTCATTCCCATAAACACACACATTTCAATCGATTTTCTGCCAAACAGCGAAGAGTATAAAGGAAAATCGGATTAATGGGCTTATTTTGATCCTCATTTTTCCTTGGGAGTCGGATATTTGCTTACCTTTAGCAAGACAGTGTGTTACAAAGGTTAGTCATCAGTTTAATCCTCTCATCACTCGATACAACTGGGTTGAAATTATTGTTGGTAAGGCAACAAAAGGTATGTAATTGGGCAGAGCAGTATACCTTAGATGATAAATGGTCAATGCTAATTTAGGAATCTATATTTCTTTTGAAATTTGTTCTAATATTAGTATCCTGTGAACTGAAAGCTTTCGGTCCCTGCAGGGGTTACCCCAGGATATATTTTTTTTTTTAATATTTTTTTATTTATTTCTAGGAGAGAGAGACAGCGTGAACAGGGGGGGTCAGAGAGAGAGGGAGTCACAGACTGAAACAGGCTCCAGGCTCTGAGCTGGCTGTCAGCACAGAGCCCGACGCGGGGCTCGAACCCACTAACCGCGAGATCATGACCCAAGCGAAAGTCGGACGCTTAACCGACTAAGCCACCCAGGCGCCCCTACCCCAGGATATTTTTAATAGTTTCTAGCCTTGTAAATTCTTACTATTCCTAAATGCTATTTAGAGAAATAGTGTTAATTTCCTCCCTTCACTCTATTCTGTAAAGACCAAGTGCTTCTAATGCTTCTCCCTCACTGCTGTCCTTGACAGGTGGCTCAAATCTTTGAACTACTGAGAATTATCAATTTTCTGCATACACAGGTGATTCAGACTCCCTGACTCATGGTAAACTGCTTCCCATTTTATATCCTGACTTGTTGGAGGGAGTATACTGTTTTCTTTTTGAGTACTAAGGTATTCAAAATAAGAATAATTTCAACAATAAAACCCCACAGTGTTTGAATAATTTTATCTCAAGTGATAAACAATATTTATAGTGATACTAAATTAATTTACAAAGAGTAAGTGATTTTCTGACTACTTTTAGGAGAAAAGCCATTTTTGGCACTGGAGCATATAATCCTGGTACAAGATTCTAAAGAAAATCCACCATGAGATATTTAGAAGTGTATGTAGGCTTATATTTTTGGTTTGGAACAGAAGATAGGTGGGTGGAGATATGTAGGAGCACAGAGAACACACTTTATTATTCATTATGGTTCAGTAGAGAAAATTTACTAAACGAGCTGGGATATGGCCAGCAGAAATCTTTGTGATGAGGATCCATTGCTGCATGGGAATACATATTCCTGAGACTGATGTGAAACACAATAAAATTCCAAACAACATCAAAGAAGGTCACCACTTAGCAGGGAACTGGTTATGAAGCACCTTTCTTAGAAGTAACTTACTAACCTTTATTGATCAATATATAATTTAGTTATTAAACACTGACTGCTCTCATTTACAGCCATATAAGCTCTAGGCTATGCCCAAGAGATAGATGGTTTTTCTGAATTTCGAAAGTTTACTGTTAACTTATATGACTGACCATCAAGAAGGTATTTTTAATTTATTGGTCCTGAGCACACCATGCAAACACTGAGAGGAATGGGATCCACTCTGCAATTGAAGATTCCTTGAATCTCTTGTATTATCTCCTAACATCAATGTTTTGAGACATTATCAATAGTTGAAATGATTATTTCTTTTAGTCTTACAAAGAGGGAATAATGTATACCTCGTTTTTTACATAAGTATTGAACCAAATATCCAAAATATGGAGTCATTTAAGTATGATAGCAATGGTAAGTTTAGCTGGGAAAATATAAAACTACATAGGAGCCTAAGAATTATGAGCATTTACTAGGAAACATGAAAGAATGGAGACTTTAAGGTCATGTTTACCAGCAAAATCAGTCTCCTCCAATACTGAGTTTAGAAAGAAAGAGAATTGTTTCTATGTGACAGTATATGACAGGACCATACAGTTGTACACATTAAGTCATACATTAACAAGGTGTGTAGTTATCAGGAAAGTCAACAACGTGGAGGAAGCCAAGTAGCCTTAAGGATGGGTAGGTATTAATAGAGGAATGATGAAGATTTAATTGTATGCAAGATGAACAACAGATAGAAATGAATGTAGTAGAACAATGTGTCATCAGAGAAGGATGAATATTTGAGCCTGGCCTCAGAGGACTCTCACACCAGAGGAGCAGGAAGAAGTTCCCTTTTGGATTATTTTTATGATCAGGTTAAAGAATATGGGCACATGCTGTTTCAGTCTGTGACTCCCTCTCTCTCTGACCCTCCCCTGCTCATGCTGTCTCTCTCTCTCTCTCCTAGAAATAAATAAAAAACATAAAAAAAAAAGAATATGGGCACATGTTATGTATATTTGACCTAAAAAAAAAATCAGACATTCTCATTAAGGTATTTCAAGAAGATAAATCTGGAAGTATAAAAAAAATGAATCAGCAATAGGAGACTCTGAAGGCCAATATGAAAAATACTGAAATAGCTTCAGCATGACATAAGGTTTAGGCTTTGATGGTGAAAATAGCAGAGAAAGGTTAGCATCCCTGGGAATGACTGTGAGAAAGAAAAAGTCATCAGGACTTTATGCACTGGTCTTGGGAAGGAAAAAACAAAAGTCAGAACAACAGAATTTCAGACCATAGTGACCTGGAGATCAAAGTAAGAGAGAAACAGAAATTACAGAAAAGAACTTGATTGCTTTTATATGACATATTTACTTTTAATGACAGTAATTCCACCAGTATCTATAAGATAACAAACTGTCCATTCCATTAGAAATTTTTTATATTAAAAAGTCTCTAACATAAAAATATGATAATTCTTGGTGGGGAAAAAAAAGAGGTGTTATATTTTTTCTCTGTAATTTTATGATTTTTTTCATATTTCAACATAAAAAAGTGAAGGCAGTAAGAGTAAATGAGTGTGTTAAGAAATGAGAGCTCAAGGAGGAACAAGGTTAGCTTATTCCTAGTTTGGCAAAAGATGGGAATATATGCAGATAAGGGGAAACTGACATTTAGTATATGAAATAAAAAATAAGATGGCAGACAGAGGAAAGGGCTGATTGGACAATATCATATCAGTTGTTAGATTTCAAGGAATCAGGAGCATTAGCATTGATAGTAGAGTGGGGAACCTCTGGAACAAGAGGGAGGGCTGAAATTGAGAGTTATATAAAGGTAAATGAAGAGAGGAAGTGATTATAAAGTGGATTTTCTAATTATATGGACTCAATCTTTCAAGTACTTTGTAAGATATATTCATTTATTAAGAGTAAGAGATGCTGTGATTAAATTGTGCCCTTGAGTAGTACATGAAGAGGGTGAAATGGCTTCTATAGTCCTTGTAATAGAAATTCAACAAGAAGTATATATATTTTTTTATTGTTGAGGAGGAGTGAAAGAGCACTTGGTATTAGAAAACATTAATCTGTAGTGGATTTTCAAAGCAAATATCATAATTTTCTTCAGATCAACTCTGGACAGAAAAGCTTCATAATTGGCATGGCAGACCCATCAGCGCACAGTGAGAAAGCTTCTATGTGAGAAAGAAAATAAGAGGCCTGAGTGTTGCCAACTCACAGTTGGCCTTGTTGCTGCCAGATAAGCTATACATACTTACTAAACATCATTTCATAGAACATCAGCACTGGACAAGGATTCTCTGTGACCGTGTCAAAACGAGACAAAGACCACTCTAGACCATGCTGCAACAGAAACTTAAACAGCAACAACAACAAAAAAATAAAGCCCCTGTGCAACCACAAAGCTGACCAAACATTTCCCTCTTTCTGCTAACCGGAGTGACTGCCACTGTCTAGTCACAATTCTAGCCCTCCTCAGTTCGATGTATCACCTAGAAAAAAATTGCTCCTGCTTTCTGACAACATGCACTCCAGAACACAGCATTCACTTCCTTAGAGCCTCCCTAAAATCAATTGGGAATGGCTCAAATCCTAGAATAATCCCCCAACTCCTTATCAGCATGTCCCACTGTTCCTCACGGTTTAGTTTCCCTTGTTGTAAAAAATAAAGTTAATTCTGTTGATCAGAGGGTATTTCTAGTGGTCTCTCGCTGGAGGACATTAACATGAGGCACAAAAGTTGGCATTTCCATCATTAGCACAAATAATCCTAAATATAATCTGGGAGGGTCCAAGTGAAACCAGAAAGCATCTGATAGATTGAAAGATAAGTACAGAACTCACAAGAGTGGTGAAGAATTGGTTTAGTATGTGTGAGACTGTGAACAAAGAATATAACGAGAAGACAGACTTCACTAAAATGATGACAATTTGTACTGAGCACTTACTATTTATAGCTCCAGGCACAGCCTCTTGCACTCAGCAGACAATACTTTGATTAAAGATTAATTTTTATTTTAAAGATGGGGCTTAGAATCAGTTCTTGGATCTAAAGACAAATAGACCTTTGTACATCAATTCAGACTCACAGAGAATGCTACAAACACAAGCATACTATAGTGTTTTCTCTCCTCCTCCACGGACATGGTAGGGAAGAAAACGGAGGATCCCTGTCCAAGGAAGCAAGCTGAGGTGATCACTTTCTCTCCACTGTTACAAGATCAGGTAACTCAAATGAAGTTCATTTGTCATCTAGATATCACCCTCAACCACCGAGTTGTCAATGGAGAAAAAATAAGCACTAAATATTCAATCTGGTTTAAACTTATTCTGATGAAATAATATTGAGGACCATCTTTTTTAAATGCAGATGATCAGTTTTGGAACTTTCAGTGAACCTCCCTGAGGAGTCTCCCCTGCTTATCTCTCTAAGGTGGTGCCACGTATAGGAACAGAAGGATCTCCTTGCCATGATAAAGATCCAAGGTTCTCAGGTATGAGGTCCTTTATTCCTCTAGTCTCTGGGGCAAGATTACTTGTAGACATGGGTGGGGTTGACCTTGCTGACAGTATGGCTTAAGTCTCTGATTGGTTCAATTCGTGATCTGGTCTCTTTTAAGTGGTCAGAACAACTGGACCACAATTTGCTCTCCACTGGTGGCAGACTAATGATTTAACTGATCCCCCAATACATCTACCGGTTCAGCAGCTACAGTGAGCCTGCACCCCCTTCCCTTATCAGGCTAGTCAGATCTTATTCCAGTGCCTGTGCCATTGGGAATTGGGATTGGTTCAGGAAAGGAAAACATCAGGTCTTCTGCCAGATCCCATTATTAGCCAAGTTCCTAGAGTCCTGTTGAAAGTTGGTGGGAGAGAGGCAGACTAAAAAGTAATGTTTTCCTAACTTTCTCAATGAAGAATATAAGAATTAGCCTCCTTCTCAGCCTTTAACGTTATCCTTATTTATCGAAAATAACTTCTTCCCATCTCCTACAGTCATAAGTGGGAAAATTGGAGACGGCTTCCTTCTTTCCCTCTCTCCCTTATTTTCCTCTTCCCTCCATCATATTCTAGCCAGAAATGGGCATTCTCTATAGATCTCCTATGCCCTATTTTTTTTTTTTTTGGCCTACCTGGAAGTATAAGAGCTTAAAGTCCTATGTGGGTGGGGCAAGGAATAACTAACTATAAGCATGCTGATTAGGTTGACACTTAGCCTAAGATTTGGAAAACTACTTGCTCAAGACCATACCAGACTTGTAAGGGTGCCACCTTGTGATATATTATTAATTTTAGAATATTATTAAGTATTACCTACATCTTCTGTAGCCATTCACAGTTACCTCTCATGCAGATGGACACCTAGGGAAAACTAACGTAGTTAGTTTTCAAATGTAGTTTACAGAGGGAGTCAAATGTATATTTTAAATGTAGCTTACAGAGGGAGTCAAAAACTAATCTATTAGTTCAGGATAACTGACTGATAAAGAAATTATGATAATAGTATCAATTTGTGATAGCAAAACAGCAACAAGGGACAGCACCAGAGTTTCTCACATTGTATATCTTGACATATTATATTAGGTTGTAGTATTTGGGGTGGAGGCAGAATTCCCTGATTTTTTTCTGTTGCTGGGAAGGACTGATATCTCTGAGAGAGACAGTAGTATACAAGAGTTTTATATGCCAAGAGATTTACTCTCCCTTTTAATGTCAGTGAGCACAATGGATGGTGGTAATATAGGTTTTACATGTATATTTTGAATTTATTAAAAAATACTTTGCCTAGTCATCTCAGTGAATGATTCTATTTTTCCAATCTACAATCTGAATCACTTACTCTATAATTCTCTACTGTGAGTACTCTAAAACTATAAGGAAAATGCCAAGCATAAGATGGGAGCACTTCCCTAATCAAAGCAGAGAAGTGAAGATTTTAATAAGTCTATTTAAAATGCTCTGGGGTCTGTAATAAAAATGCTATTGAACATATTTACACACTAAATATCCCCTAATGTTGTACAAATACTAAATCTTAACCAAAACTGGTTTATATTCTACATTACTAAAATTCCATTTTTCCTCCATGAATTATTTCAAAGGCAATTTTCACCAGCATGTGACTGTAAAGTGCTGGTATTTTTAATCCTCTGTAAATACATTCAAAGTTTAAACACAGTGGGTAGTTTCTTCTCTTTTGGAAATTTAATACAGCTGGGCTGAGCAAAAGAAGTTGAGTTGTCTTTCAAAGTGGACACATTAATTTAACTAAAGTATATTAATTCCATACTGTAAGACACCAACCTGATTTAAAGATTTATAGTTCAAAGGTTAAAAATCACTCTTGTTTCACATAAAACATTATATTGTAGAGTAGCAAATAGGATAACCATCTTACTATCAGTTGAGGGATCAAGTTACATGCATTTGGAAATGACTGATTTACACATACATGCTATGGAGTAGTACTAATATAACACATGTGCTCTGTTTTCATTAGACCTACTTACATGAACATGCACACAAAGAACCTGCAAAGTATTCACTTTATTATATCATAGATATCCACTTAAGAAAAGTAAACATTGTCATTTCCACAATTCTCAGTACTTCTCTAAGTATAGAACTATTGTGAGTCTTGCCTTGACTAGTGGCAAGATTGTGCTACAGAATGTTTTCAAGGTTTTACATTTCAAAGGGCAAGGAATACTGTTCCAGGCAGTAATTTCTATGTGTCATAATACATAGGGGCAAAAGCCAATCCTTTGATTCTCTCCAGTGATCCCATGTGCCTACAGTAGCAACAGACTTTTCAGTGTTTGGAATCGTGTGATGAATAAATTGGTCCTTTGATTTAGCCCTACTCAACTGGATAGCTTACCAATTGAATAGAATGTGAAATAGTCTATGAGGTGCTACTACTGACTGATGCATAAAAGCACTAAAACACACTGGACACTATTTTCCACTTTGCTGAATTAACTAAGGGCACTGGGATGATTACAAATGTCCAGAAGCTCTTATCAATGTACCCATTAGAACCAGAGAAGACTTAAAACTTTAGACTGCCATCAGCAGTAGAGAGTCAACGTTCTTTTCAGTTACTCTGAGCACAACACACTGTCACATTAAGCATAAATAAATAAAGACAGAATCCAGCAATGATGCAAAACTTTGGAGACAGAACACAGTGACAGGAAGCCATGGAGTTCCAGGCCATTATGTTGCACCTTGTATGGTGACATCAATCTCTAGGTAGACAAAGGCCCAGTGGAGACCACCCCACTAGAGTATGGGGAACCTAGACAGTGAAAGGTAGCCGTCTGAAAAAAATAGGAATTAATATAAAAAAATAAGATGTGTAGGATATTTTGAAAGACTCTCCAAAAGATTACTTTATCTTTTATCTCTTTTATCTTTCCAGTTAAAAGGTGAATTCTAATTTCTTTCTTCTTGAATATAGGGTGGATTTAGTGACTAGCTTCTAATAGAATGTGGCAAGAATGATGCTGTAAGGCTAGCTCTGAAAAGGTAACATAGTTCCCTCCTGGCTCTCTCTTTCTCACGATGTTTACCCTGGAATGAAGGTCACATGAAGAGGCACCATGTAGGTGTCCCAGTCAACAGCCTTTGCTGAGGTCCCAGCATGGATACAGAATCACCTGCCAGCCATGTATGAGTAGAATTGTGAGAAACGATTCTAATCCAAAGAGCCCAATGATATAGATGGAGATAGGGAGTATCATGCTAAGTAAGTCAGAGAAAGACAAATGTCCTAAGATTTCACTCATATGTGGAATTTAAGAAGCAAAACAGATGAACAAGGGGGTGGGGTGGGGAGGGAGGCAAACCAGGAAACACACTCTTCACAATAGAGAAGAAACTGAGGGTTACCGGAGGGGAGGCGGGTGGGGCGGGGAAGGGTTTTCAAATAGGTGATCGACACTAAGGAGGGCACTTGTTGTGATGAACACTGGGTGTTGTATATAAGTGAATCACTAAATTCTATTCCTGGAACTAATATTACACTGTACATTAACAAACTGGAATTTAACTAAAAACTTAGAAAAAATGATTGCAATCTTTGTCACTGTCCAACCACATGAAAGACTAGAAGAAAGAGCTGCTTACCTGAGTACAATCAACACCTAAAATGATGAAAAGGTAAGAATAATAAATGACTAGTGTTGTTTTACTACATTAAGTACGTGACAATTTTTATACAGTAATAGAAAACTGAAGGATATTTGCAAGGATAATGATCCTAAGAGGTAGCCTGTTCAGACATTTCTTTCAAGGCTGGCATGTTTGTTTTCTCCAAGGATTAAAGCAATGCTCAGGTCTCTATCAGAGACACTGAAATACAATTCATGTAAGATAGCATGTGATTGCAGGTAATGGTAACATGCTTTGTGCAATATTTCCTTAATATGAAGTGATTTGTATATAATCTATGAAATGTCGAGGCACCTGTGTGGTTCAGTCGGTTAAACATCCGACTTTGGCTCAGGTCGTGATCTCTTGGTTTGTGACTTCAAGCCCCACGTGGGGCTTTGTGCTGACAGCTTGGAGCCTGGAGCCTACTTCAGATTCTGTGTCTTCCTCCCTCTCTCTCTTCCCCTCCCATGCTCATGCTCTTTCTCTGTCTCTTAATAATAAATAAATGTTGAAAAAATTTGTAATCTATGTAATGTGGACCTAAAGAATTATTCTGTGTCCAGCACAAAGAGAACTTGTAATTTGACAATTTGCCATAAGTTTTCTAGACAATTTGGCAGATATATTCTTGTGCTGGAGAAGGGGATATCCACGTATAATCCTCTGATGGAACTCTGTAATCATTTTTATTTAAGTTATATACATATGCCCCATAAATGTTTCAGAAAATATTTGAGGAAGTTTAATAGAATATACCCTTTGGAGAGGCAGCATAAATTTTAAATGTGGCACAAATTTGGCTCTAATTACTTTAAGATCCAAAATAAAATATGAAATTTAGGCAATTAGATAATTCACGAGGTTCATAACACTGAACAAAACAATTGCCCAGGAGTACAACTATTCCTACCATAAAAAGTGAAACAGAATTATTTTTCTTTCAGGGCAGATTTATACAAAGATGTTATTATGTATTGTAAATGAATCTTTTAAGTTATAACACAGGGAAGTTCTGGAATATTTTTATTATTTCTAGCTTACAGTATAAATTGAATAAGTAAATTTTTAAAATTAAAAATCAAATTATAGAAAGATTCATTAAAGATTAAAAATGCCCCTTTATTTTCACCCTATCCCTGTCACCCAATTTGAAATGTCAATTTAATTAAGGAAATTTTGGACTCTACTTCATTTCATAGATTTGTTTATTCCTCTGACAACACCACACAGTTTTGACAAGGTTGTCTCTTAGACTGTCCTGAATTCAATAAGGCTGGTAATGAAAACATTTTTGTGAAAGCACTGTTTGAGTATCAGGAAGGGAGGCAATCTATGACCCACATACCAGATCTTCTGCCTATGTCAATCTAAGCATTCATTTAAAAATATCTTGAAAAGCATATGCATCACATATCTACACAACACTCATTAAATATTTAAAAGGCTTTTTAAATGTTTATTTTTGAGAGAGAGAGAGAGAGACAGAGCACAAGTGGGGTATGGGAAGAGAGAGAGGGAGACACAGAGTCTGAAGCAGGCTCCAGGCTCTGAGCTGTCAGCACAGAGCCTGACGTGGGGCTCAAACTCACGAACCATAAGTTCATGACCTGAGCCGAAATTGGGTTCTCAACCAACTGAGCCACCCAGGTGCCCTTAAAATTTTTTATTTCAACTGAACCTATAACAAATAGTGAATGGTGGGGAGCATAAAATTATTTCATCTAGTAACTGTCTAGAATATAACTATTAGGTATTCAACTTTAGTTCAGGTCATAGGTCCTATTAACAACAATATAAGGGTGGGGCGCCTGGGTGGCTTAGTTGGTTAAGCGGCCGACTTTCACTTAGGTCATGATCTCGCGGTTCGTGGGTTCGAGCCCCGCGTCGGGCTCTGTGCTGACTGCCAGCTCAGAGCCTGGAGCCTGGTTCAGTCTGTGACTCCCTCTCTCTCTGACCCTCCCCTGCTCACGCTGTCTCTCTCTCTCTCTCTCTCTCTAGAAATAAATAAAACATTAAAAAAAAAAAAAAAAAAAACAACAATATAAGGGTGAAGTATATAGGTTTAACATTATTTTGTGAAATTTACTGTGGATCCATCTGAAACAAAAAGATACTCTCTGAGAAGAGTTGAATCAGGCTGGGGCATACCTACTTGAAGGGTCAGGTTCTGTTCAATAACTTTCTTAAATTGACTACAGTTTATTAGAGGATTGGATGACTAAAGCCCTAGGGTTCTGCCCCATAGCTCCAGTCACTTGCTGATTAGCATTACCCTTGTTTGATTTTGCTCAATTAGTATGGTTCAGAAATTACTTTTCTACAGAGAAAGCAGCAGCATATCCTTTGGTATGGGTTTTCATGTTTGTTGGCAGTCTTATTTCTCAGTGCAAATTAATTCACCGACATTTTACTTATCAAACAATTTTTCATGTTTTCAATGAATGTTTTGTTCACCTAGTGCCTAATTACACTTGGTCAAGTGAACAAAATCAAATGATAAAAACACGTTGTATTGTGAATGAATTCATCCCTGCATGTAATAAATATTAACTATGCTTGGCATTACTCTTGACATGCTGACTGAGGTTAGGAAGTTGTTCAAGACAGATATGCCAAATTCTTTTGCTCTTCTGGAATATTCTATTTGGAAAGACAAACGATACATACTTAAACTTGATGATTCCAGATATGTTAAGCATTATCATGCTTTAAAACTGGGTTTTGACTTTGGAAAATTGTTTTTTGACTAGAAAATATAAGACTACAGCCAACAGGAACTGAATATAAACACTGTAGTCTACATTTAGCATAGCTGTTTCTCATGGGAGTACAAATTAACAATTCTGAAGTTGCTAGACATGTATACTGGGGTTGGACAAACAAGTAAATGGATGGCAGATGGTGGGAGTCCGGTTTCTCATTGTTGGAAAAGGAGGTTACAGATAAGCAAGGAAGTAGAATAAACCTCTTGATACTGGATTAGAGTTGGCAACGTCCATATAAACTCATCTTCTGCTCAATACAGATGGACAGATACAGGAAAAAAATCAGGTAAGCATGTGTAAGTGGTCTCCAGCTCTTTTCACTAAGAGGGTTTAAAAGCAAGTATACCTCTATATCAACAAGCACATTCTATGCCCAGATCATGATATCTAATACCATTTAATACGAATTAAAGGAACTGGAGCTTCTCGGAGAAATGCTGGGTCAGTGAATGTATGAAATGAGCTTGGAGCATCTTTTAGTACCAGACGTACTCAAAAAAACAAAACAAAAAGATTAAAGTATATCAAAGGGATATAGGAGTCAATCTGAAAGAGTTCCCATTGGCTAAAACTGGGACAATTTGAGCAACAAAAAAATAAGGGAATAATGGATTATAACCAAAGTATTAAATAAATACCCATGAGCCAATACAAAAACACAGACTCAGTGGTGTCCTAGTAAATGTTTAATATAAATAAATGGGAGAGAGGAGACAAATCTTTGGTACAGAAGAATAATTCATATAGACCCTCCCCCTCATGGAAATGAAGCTTAACCCCCACTCCAACTGCGGATTGTGGTAAATGGCATTCTTCCAAAGAGAGCAGTAATGGAAAGGTGTGGAGAAAACTGATAAACCCTCTCTGCCTGCTGTTCAAGGTAAGTATCTTCAGTGATAACTCATGTTGATAGCATGCACCCTTGATATCATCTAGTGAGAATGGCACTTCACTCAGGTGGTCTTCCTACCAAAAACCTATAACCTCAGTCTAACCAAAAGAAAACCTTCTGAGAAACCTCACTTGTGGGACATTCTATAAAATTCCTCACCAGTACTTCTCAAAATTGTCAATGTCAATGAAAATAAGGAAAATCTGAGCAACTATCAAAGATGAGAGGAAGCTACAGAAACATGGTAACTGAACATAATGTGGCATCCTGGTTGTAATGGTGGAAAAGAACATTAGGTAAAAACCAGTTAAATCCAAATAAAATGTGGAATTTAGTTAATAGTAATATACTAATAATGTTGGTTTTTCTGTTGTAAGAAATATATCATAGTAACGTATGGTGTTAACAATATGGAAAACTGGATGTGGGATATAACAGGAACTCTGAACTATCTTTGCAAATTTTCTTTAATTCTAAAACTACTCTAAAGTCAACAGTCTATTTAAATTTAAAACCTGGGTTTTGTGAAAATACAGTTACTGAGAGGCAGACTGAGTTGGTGACTTTAGACTAGAGGTAGTTGGGGAAAGCTTTTCTGAAGAAGTGATATTTAAATCTAGATAGAGCCAAGAATGCAGAGTTCTGAAGGAAGGGTATTCCTTTGTAGAGGGAACAGCAGATGCAAAAACTTGAGGCAAGGATGAGTTTGTGGTGTCTATTTAGTCTTCTGTTTTGGAATAGCAAAAAGAGGTGTGGTGAAGAATATAGCATATGAATTAAGAAAATGGTAGAAGATGAGTGCACGGAAGAAATCAAGGGAGTAGAATATAAAGGGCTTTGTTGTCCATATCTCTTTCTCTCCTACCAGACAAGGAGCTACCTAAGCATAAGGCATATGACATTCTTTTCTCCCCTAACTCTAGTACACTGACTCATAAATACAATGTTATTTTTTTACTGACTTCAAAACTTAGGGGGGGAAATGGGTCCACTGGTGTGTTGGTAAATGTTTAACTGATTCCCTAGAGGAAAATAAAGCCCAGATTTGTACTGTTGACCAATTTCCTTAGTATGAATAGTTCCATCATGGCCAATTTCAAGCTACCAATGTAATAGCACTGACTGAGGCATGAGGCAGAGATGTGTGCAATAACCTCTCTAGAACTAGCATGTCTCCAGCACCTCACTGCACAGAGGCCACTTAAGATCTCTCTGAACGATACTCATTTGGTAGAATACTCATTTGGCTGTGGACAATTCTCAGTTGGCTATAGTTCCACTTGTTCTATCACAAACATATTTTTCCCAGCTTTTTCAGATGGACATTTTGAGAGACATTATTAAATTATAAAGTCAAATAAAGTTGCTCAGAAAAAGAAGGTTCAGTTGGTAATTCCTCAAACTTGTTCTTGGTAAGCTCATTTTGGCTCCCTCAAAATCAAGAATTCCCAGTACCAGTACCCATAATTCATCTCTGCCTGAATCATCTCTGAACTTTTCTGGGTATTGATAACTTGTCCATCAATCTTTTCTTGGACCAATTATAATCTTCACATTTCTGAAGATCAGAACACCTACTTCTTTCAGACACCACCACTTTTCTATCAGGGGCTGCTCAATGATTACTGGCAGTGATTTGGTAACTTATGGCAATGAATCCCCTTTCAGTTTAAGTAGCTGGTTGGAATCACCATGCTGAGGTCCTGGAATCTGGCCAGCATGCTAATAGTGGAGCTCTTCCTGGAACTGAAGATCTGTTCCTTGGATGCAGCTGACCACGAGAGACAGTGACATAATAAAGCAGCTGCTCTGTGGCCTGCTGAGTTAAGAAAATGAATTGAGCCCGGGCTGAAGGAATGGCAGAAGGACATAAGAGAAAGGCAGCAACTCCAAGAAGCCATTCTAGCCAAGACATATAAGAAGCTATAGCTCTTTGTGAGAACTCTCAAATGATGGCATGGGCTTATGGTCACCCCTAAATTTTCCAGAGTGTGGAGGTTTTATGTGTATATGCAACAAAAATTGCTGCAGATCATATTTCAATGTTGTAAAATGCCCAAACATAAAGACCGGCATTTACTAGTACTGTGGTTTCCAAAGGAGATGGAAGAACAGCTCACATTACAGTTTTCAAGGGGGATCACTTATAAAAGCTCATTTTACCCTAAAAAAAAATAGCCTTCTGATAATATGATCCCACTCAAAACACAGAAAACAATGCCTAGAGAGTTAAACCATTAGGTGGAACCATATAAAATTGCCATTTTTGTGGGTCATAAACACAAATACCCATGATTTCATATTCAGTCTTTGCTGGCCAGAAGTCACAGTGTTAGTAACAAACCAAAGACCCTACTTGACTGAAGTCTTCTAAAATCAGATCGTGCTCTCTTTCCATTTCACTACATTGCATTTTTGGGGTGGCAATCTTTTAGTTTATAAACTTCTCAAAAGTATGGCTTCTGACTTTTTATATGTGGCTTAGAAACCATAAATGGTCCAAAAATTATTAGAAAATCAATCATATTGCTCACTTCACAAGAGTTGTTAGCCCTATTGCTTATCAGCCTTGTCTGGGGAGATTAATAAAATGCATATTCCTAGGTCACATACCGGGTGATTCTGACTCAGAAGGTTTCTATCAAAACTTATATTATGTGGGAATGTCAACTGGTGCAGCCCCTCTGGAAAACAGTGTGGAGTTTCCTCAAAAAATTAACAGTAGAACTCCTCTATGACCCAGCAATAGCACTGCTAGGAATTTACCCACTCCTAGGAGTGCTGATGCATAGGGGCTTATGTACCCCAACGTTCATAGCAGCACTCTCAACAATAACCAAAACCTGGAAAGAGCCTAAGTGTCCATCAACTGATGAATGGATCAAGAAGATGTGGTATATTTATACAATTGAATACTACATGGCAATGAGAAACCATGAAATCTGGCCATGTGTAGCAACATGGATGGACCTTGAGGGTGTTATGCTGAGCGAAATGAGTCAGGCGGAGAAGGACAGATACCATATATTTCCACATATAGGTGGATTAGGAGGAACTTAATGGAGGACCATGAGGGAGAAGAAGGAGAAAAATAGTGGGGGAGAGGAAGGGAGACAAACCATGAGAGACTCTTGAATGCTGAGAACAAACTGAGGGCTGATGGGGGTGGGGGAGAGGGGAAAGGGGGTGATGGGCATGGAGGAGGACACTTGTTGGGATGAACACTGGGTGTTATATGGAAACCAACTTGAAAAGAAACTAAGAAAAAAAACTTACGTTATGTATTTTTAATAACCATCTAACATGATTCTGATGCACCTAGTTCTGGAGAGGTATTGTGAAATCACTGAAAAGAAAAAGTTGTGATTAAATGGCTTTTTCCTCTTTGTACACAGTGTTTTGACACCATGCGGATACATTCTGAGTCTTCAATTTGAATGATACCAATAGGCAATTCATAATAAATAAGCATGGATGGGCTGATGTGTAGTGTACATTCACACACAACTGGCTACGGCTGCATCTTCATTTCAGTCTGAACTGTGAAAACCTGTGAGGAGTTTGATGAAACTGGAAAGAGTCACTTCTTTCCTCCCTTCCTTCTCAAACTCTCTGGCTGGCTCTCATTTTCCAACATCAACAGCCCTCATTTTCTATTCTCCTTGCCATTTCCTGAAGCCAACAGCTGCCATTAAGTAAGTGTGACCAATCAGACTTCTGGTGGGAGAAACATCCCAGAGATAAACCATTTTGCATACAAAGTTTAAAAAAAAAAACAAAACTATTTTGAGATATCCCGTTAGAAACCTTGCTTGCTAACTGAAGAAAATCTGTATATCAAGAGACAGCCTATACAGAGAAACAGCAAAGAAAACATAAATAAAAATAAGGTAATTATCTATTCCTCTTTCAGATTTATATTCTCTTTTCTTTAGCCATTAGTAAATTGGCCTTTTATTTGTGTAACTCGCCAAATTTAGCTTATATGCTTTCAAAAATAGCATATGATTATATTTTCTCTGTGTTAGCCATTAGTCAAAGTCACAGGGATCTACAGTGTTTTCTACCTAAATATCTTCCCTCCCCATCCTCCAACACACACACACTCACACTCACACACTCACACCCCAATCCTGTTTTCCTCTATGCTTATATCCCCCAACTTTAGGGAACTAGGGAGTAACTGGAATGAAAAGTAAAAATTTTCCCTTCTTTAGCTTTAACTACCAAATCTTTAGGAACTACTATTTGCATGTTCTACATAGCCAGATGAGATTTTAAAACAGCCACTAATTTATTTATTTCAGCATTTTCTGAGGGCATATCACAGAGCAGATGTTGTGCTAAGCCACTGGGATATATCCCTTCAAAAAGCCAGACAATAATCATGACTTCTTAAGCTTATATTCTAGGAGGGAAGACAGACATTAAACATTTCATTGAAACCAGGATGATTATTATGAAATACAGAATACCGCCAAGGAAGAATGTAATGGGGAGATGTAACCTGATCTGGGATTCAAAGAAGGCCCCTAGGATGACATGCTCAGCATACTGAGGGGGCAGAAGGAGCCAAGGGAGAGAGTAGCAAGAAATCAGGTGAGAAGCAGGGGTCAGATATTGGAAGGTTAAGCAGCATTTAAAGTCTTTCATGACTCACTGAAAGGTTTAATGTAGAAGAGCAACATGAACTGCTTTCATTCCATGGTTAGTTCACCATCTTCAAGTGAGTGGAATATTCTCTTCCCAGTGCACTAACATCTGTATAGGGTCTATTTTCAAACCTATTTTTTTGTAAAACTGGCTTCATTCTCTCCTTAGTGTATGTTTACACAATAACTATGTTTCCCAGGTGTTTGTGTAACAATTAATAATGCAGTGAGTTAAAGAATATGCTGATAGATCACTTTACTACAAGCAGATATTGAATCTTGAGTGAGAATTCCTGGAATCCTTCAGTCCATATATATATATATATATAATCTTATATATATATATATATATATAAGTCCATATATATATATATATATATAATCTTATACCTATATAAACATTTCTACTTACAACCATTACTTTAAAACTGGAAGGAAATTCAGAGATAAGTGAGTCCAGGCCACTTCCATTCAGAGACACCAAGGGGTTCAGTGATCACTCCAGACCACACTGTGAGTTAGGACAGAGCAAGACTGTGCATGCTGATCTCCTGATTTAGTTTCAAGGTTTACAGACCAATCTCAAACAATGGATTAAAAATGTTGGACCCAGGACTCCATGGGGCGCCTGGGTGGCTTAGTCGGTTAAGCGTCCGACTTTCGCTTAGGTCATGATCTCGTGGTTCGTGGGTTCGAGCCCCGCGTCGGTCTCTGTGCTGACTGCCAGCTCAGAGCCTGGAGCCTATTTCAGAGTCTGCATCTCCCTCTCTCTCTGACCCTCCCCTGCTCACGCTCTCTCTCTTTCTCTCCTAGAAATAAAATAAAAATATAAAAAAAAATGTACCCAGGACTCCTTAAAATAATTACCGTGTCAGTAAATTTAATGTAGAATATATACTTTTATTCCAGCTTGCTAGGTCTAAGAACTATAATCAGAAACCAAAACCAAAACAACCCTTTCCCAAAGCAAACTGCAAACTTTAGTCCCCTTCTTGGAAAAGACATGATTTTCTTGGATCTTAACTATAAGAGGTATATTCAGTAATTATCAAGGTTCAAACATTGGCATTAATTTCTAATAATTTTTTTCTTGTTTTTCTGAAAAAGCTTTTTAGTAAAACATTTTAAAGGGTTTTACAGAACATGAAACAGCTCTTATAAACCTAGAAGTTGATCATATAATATGAAATCAACTTAAATTGAATGCACACAATTTCCTTTAAAGATAATCTAATTTCTAAAAAGTCAAGGAACAGTACTTGACATAATCTTTTGGTTTTATTACTCCTAACATATACTTTTAAAAAATGATCACAACTTAAATTTGCTCATCCTTAAAGAAGAGCCTGTTGCTTGTACTCATTTTGATAATAGTCATTTAGCTTAGTTTCTGTTATTCACTCTGATACACTTTGTGGGTTATGTACTCCCTGGGTGCTCAATCAATGGTTGCTGTCGGACTGGCTGACAGATGTATTTGATCTCTTAAATACTACTGTAGGGAACACAGATACACAAATGCTGAAAGGGAGAAGCTTACAGATTTAGGAAGTGAGGGAAGGAAGGGGAGGAAGTTAGGGCTCATCAAAGACCCGACTCCCATGTGCCATTTGAAATTAATGTCTGTCAATTATTTGGAAGGATATGTAGGGACTTAGTGAATCTTAGTGTTACAGATTGTGGTTATTATTAAACAAAATAGGGTTCTATCTTGGCCTTTTGTTGTCCTCCCAAATATTCTTATAAAGTTCAAGAGGCACACGTAACTTACTAGTAGTGCAGCTTCAGCCCTGGAATACACCAAATATCAATAATCACTTCCCATGGGCCAGGCTTTGTGCTCTGGCTGTGCATGTAATAACAGGTAAGACAGTTTCTCCCGAAGAGCTCACAAATCCATCATACAGGTGAGGTGTCTCTCTCACCACGAGCACCAACCTGTGTTAAACATGACTTTTATTTTTTACATTCTCATCTTGGGGCTGTGCTGATCCTGGAAGAACTGACCCTCCCCCAGTTAGCTAATTCCTAGAGATAGCAGGCAACTTACCTGGGAAACACGCCTTTCATATCCAAACCAACCGATCCGGAGCCCATACCCCCAACTATCCCTTTTCGGGCTCTTACCTTTGGATCACTATCCCCCTGCCCTCATCACCCCAGAGCCAGGTACCAGACAACTAGGGACAGCCACTATGTCCCAGAGCCCACTGAAATTATTCAAACTACCTAGTCCTAAGCCTGCTTACCCTGTCTCACCCATTCCTTTCCATGGAAACCACAGTATAGGCTCCTGACCACCTTTTCCTCTTGCTCCATCAGCCTCCTGACTGACTGACCCTGCTGCTTCACCCATGTGGCGCAGCACAATGTATCTTACCATTCCCAATTAAACAAACCTTGGCTACCCTTAGAACACAGCTCCACCAAATCATCTTTTGCTTTCAAATAAGGGCTCTGAGATAATTTAGGGTTGGTAGGAGGCATGACTATAGATGGCCAAGGCAACAAGTACCTATAATGTAAAGCTAAAAAATTATGAACTCTTCGTAGGTACAGGATGGAAAAGGCCATGAAATAAATTCAAAAGAACTAGATCTTATATATGTCCAGTGTATGAAAGACACTAACTTTAAAGCATTTATTAAAAATGAAACTGAGTGCAACCTCCAAGCAAATTTCAAGGAATGAGACAGTTTTCCTACATGGATAAGACTGCATTTACCATTTTTACTTAACCATTCTTTGGAAATAATTCTTTGCAGAGCATTGGTAAAAATATCTGTGGTCACAAAGTACCAATGGTGGTACCTGAAAGTACTTGTGCTTTGAAAGATTAGATTGAGCCCAAGGATTGAATAACTGTTATAGAGTAATGAAAATAATGGACCATGTTAAGGAATTAAAAGTTTGCTGGAGTTATATATACTCCAGGAGCCAAAAATCAGTATTAATTAACATTGTTAAATGTTAACTATGTTAACTATTAGACGTCTTAGTGTGCTCAATATTTTAAGAGATATTGTTCCTACTCCAGAAATATATATGATTTTGAAATCATGATTAAATTGTGATTTTCTGTACAGAATGAGCAGGAGTAAAAGAGAGATGATGATTTTTATTTTATTTTCAGAATGAGTGATAGAATTCTCCCTTCTCCTCACATAGAAAAAATGCCCATACACCCTCTTACACTGTTGGTGGGGATGCAAACTGGTGCAGCCACTCTGGAAAACAGGGTGGAGGTTCCTTAAAAAATTCACAATAGAACGCCCCTATGACCCAGCAATAGCACTGGTAGGAATTTACCCGAGGGATACAGGAGTGCTGATGCATAGGAGCACATGGACCCCAATGTTCATAGCAGCACTTTCAACAATAGCCAAATCATGGAAAGAGCCTAAATGTCCATCAACTGATGAATGGATCAAGAAGATGTGATTTATCTATACAATGGAACACTACATGGCAATGAGAAAGAATGCAGTCTGGCCATTTGTAGCCATCTGGATGGAACTCGAGGGTGGTATGCTAAGGGAAGTAAGTCAGGCAGAGAAGGACAGATACCATATGTTTTCACTCATATGTGGAACTGGAGAAACTTAAAAGAGGACCATAGTGGAGGGGAAGGGGAAAATATAGTTAAGGAGAGGGAGGGAGGCAAACCATAAGAGACTCTTAAATACTGAGAACAAACTGAGGGTTGAAGGGGTGAGGGAGAGGAGAAAATGGGTGATGGGCATGGAGAAGGGCACTTTTTGGGATGAGCTCAACTTGTTATATGGAAACCAACTTGACAATAATCTTTAAAAAAATTTTTTTAAATGCCCATAGTTTCCGTGGGTCATCTGAAGACCATTTATAATGCAATTATATGCTTAACAGTAGCCATGATGTAGGCCTTCTTACACCAGGCCCTACCAGATCACTTGTCAACCCTTGGCTTTACCTATCTTCCTACCACGCACATGAATCATCTAAGTTATTGAGTAGACAAGGCAAACACACTGCACTTTTTGTTGTTTTTCTCACACTGATTAGATCTATGACATGGTTTCAGGCATTATTCAGTTAACCAAGCCAATAAAGAAAGCCAAAGAAAAAGTAGCCTAGAAAACCATATTATGAAAATTCTCAATGAGATATGTTACTGTTGAGCATGGAGGTTCACACCATTATGTTTATTCTGAGAAAGCATCCCTTTAAAGTGCTGCAGCTGTGGAACCTAATGAAAATCCAGAGCATCTGCACTGTGACAGAAATTCATTGCCAAGGCCCTGGTGTCAGCCTCCTGGTGGGCGTGGAGAATGTTGACCACTGTCTTCAAGAACATTCTACAGACATTCCAGAATCATTATGACTGTCCCATGGAAAGGCACATTTATCAAGGCATTGCAGCAGATTGATTTTTTTTTCTCTGCAGTTGATGTCCAATAGAATTGAATGACATTCATTCTAAACTCAGAGGTCATAGTTGTCTAAGAAAAGAACATATATAACAAAACTCTACTGCTAATAGAGATGGAATTCTGACTGGTCTACTGTACAGCAAACAATCAAATGTGAGAAATTAGAAAATAAACTCTCAAAGGGATGCAAGGAATCATATAGCCTACCTATACATTAGATGCTTAGGGGAAAAGTGAGGAGCTTTACATTTATTAAGTGATTAAATTGCCCCATGCTCTGTGCTAATGGCTTTATCTATGCGATTACATTCTAATCACCATGAAAGCCCTAAGGATAATCATGATATCAGAAATAATAGTATTAACAATAAACATTATTGAGTACTTGCTATGTGCCACATACTAAGAGTTTTGCATGTATAAACCCAGCTTTCTCAACAAAACTGAGTGGTAGGACATATGATGGTCCCAATTATAGAGTCAAAGAGACTGAGGCAGAGTAACATAAGTAACATTCCCAATAGCCAGAAAATCAAACGGACCCAACACACATCATGTAAGAAACAGGTGGAGGATTTATTAAGAAAGATGCAAAATAGAATCAGGTTGATGGCCACCTTCAAATGTACAGATGATTTTCATCCAAAGGTCAGATTACATTGGATCTCCATGGCTCCAAAACATCTTGCCACGAACAATAAGAGGAGGATACGGGGGGGACATTCTGAATTGCTCAAGATTAAACATTCTGCCTTAGGGAAGTGGGAATTCTCCAGCAACCTCCATGATAAAAAGTTCAAGTAGAACTAGGCAACCACCAGGTAGAGTAAAATAAGGCAGACTCCCACCTTTGAAATCCCAATGATCTGGAATTGAATCTTGGCCACTTAATGTGTCACCTTGGGAAAGCTATTTAGGCACTTTGTGGGCATTCCGTCGATACAACAGGAAGAAACAAAGGCACCTGGTTCACAAATAATAATGGTTGCCACACAATAAGCTCAATACACTCTGCAGCACTTGGCAAACATGACAGGATTGTTTTGACAACAGTTTATATTTAGCACATTTCTAAATGTGTGTGAAGTTGTAGCTACATGCAAAAATATATATACCTGATAGGGTTTCTTTCTTGTCTTTCATCTTTTTGGCTTTTACGCAGATTTCATTATTGGCAGTTCCATGAGAATTTTATGTCTAAGGACAGCACAAAGAGACCAATGGTAAATATATTCAGGAGAGTCTGGGTTATGATTTCTCTTTCCACAAGACAGAATTCTAAAAATTTACTTCATCTTATGGTGGTTGCAGTGGGTATGAGGGGCCTTCTAAATATTGAGGGGATGATGCCTAACTTTTTGCTTATTCATTCTGGAGTTTTCCTACTAGTGCGATTCATATGCAGAAGATCTTTTTTGTGGATCTGTCCTTTTCTTACATTTGTATGTTGTGACATATTTTCCCTAAAATACAGCTGCCAGTTTGATCTACATGCTGCGTCAGCTGGAAGGGTATGAAATGCCTCTCTCAGAGATTCAGCTGGTCCAATGGAGTGGCTTTGATTTTCTTTCCCAGCTGTTGTGTAAACTGGCTGCTCCTTCAGTGTATTAGAACTAGTTTATGTTTCATAGCATTTAATAGCTTTAGAATTATCAGAAATAGCTATCATAATAAACATGAAGATGATAGCACTCATTCTTCTTCTTGAGGATAAGAGACACAAACTTTCTTCCATGCATTTTATCCCCTACTCTGGCAGGGAAAGTCAACTACTGCACAGCAACTATGATTCCAAATTTGCAAACAAGTGTTCTGAAAGGTTCTGGAAATCTTCCTTCTTTAAGTCTCCCTGCTTTAAATTTTAGTTCTTTTTATTTTCTTTTTATTTTTGAAAAAAAAATGTTTATTTTTGAGAGAGAGAGAGAGAGAGAGAGAGAGAGAGAACGAGCAGGGGAGGGGCAGAGACAGAGGAAGACACAGAATCAGAAGCAGGCTCCAGGCTCTGAGCTGTCAGCACAGAGCCTGACATGGGGCTCGAACTTACAAACCATGAGATCATGACGTGAGCTGAAGTTGGCTGTTTAACCGACTCTGTGCCCCTTTTTTTACTTTAACTTTCCTTTCTCCACACACTATTTATTTGTATGAAGATAAGCCTTCACCTCCTCAATTTCACACAGAAAGAAATATTAGATGCATATGACACCTACTTTCTGTGCTAAATATGGTCTACTGCTAGGGAGAGGGAATGAGAAAATGGGGACTGGATAAACAAGGATGAAGAATGTGAGATATATAGTGGATTCTCAATGATTCCATCTAGTGCTCTGTCAGCAACTCCAAGCCACCCAGGCCATTTACTCTCCCTTCCAATCCCTTCCAATCCAGCAAGGTTGCTCTGAGCTTCAAAGTGAGCTTTCTTTAACGGACCCTAGAAATTTAGTTATTATTTTTTTTTTTACCAAAGATAAAGCCTTTCATTGCCTAGGGATGAACCCAAAGCCCTAAATAGAAATAGTCGATGTAAAATGTAACACATGGAATTAAAATTATACAGAAAAGAGTTCTACCTGAAATACCTATCACTGTACGGGAGAAGATTATGTACTGAGTCACTGAAGAGTCTGAAAATCAAGAGGACACCTCTGTAAACAAACTAATGACAAAGTTTCTCTCAACTTTTACTAGAAATTATCCTGTCTGTAATCATAATTCCTTCTCCAGTCTCGCCTTCAGGTTAACAATAAGGACATCCTTTTTTTATTTTTAAGTTTATTTATTTTAAGAGATAGGAGCACACTAGTGGGGAAGAGGGGTAGAGAAAGAGGGATAGCGAGAAAATCCCAAGAAGGCTCTGTGCTGTCAGTGCAAGTCCTGCTCAGGGTTTAATCTCACAAACAACGAGATCATGACCTGAGCTGAAATCAAGAGTCCCAGGCTTAACCAGTTGAGCACCCACATGCCCCTGAGGGCATCCTTTTGTATTAATTCACATTCCCTGTGTTGACCTCATTTATTTGGCTCCCATACATCCTAGTGAGGGGTGTCTGGGTGGCTCAGTTGGTTAAACTTCTGACTCTTGATTTCAGCTCCGGTCATGATCTCAGGGTCATGAGATCTGGCTCTGGGCTGGGCATGGAGCCTGCTTAAGATTCTCTCTGTCCCTCTGCCCTGCTCCCACTCACAAGTGCATTCTCTCTTTCTCTTGCTCTCTCACTTTCTCTTCTCTCTAAAAAATAAACAAAACCAAAACAAACCATCCCAGTGAATCCAGTTTTCTAGATTCACTCTCCTACTCTCAAACTTGAATCATAAAAATAATTTAAAATAAATACTAGTTCTGCTTACCCATAATTAGACACAAGACATACTTCCTTCTGCCCTAGAAGTAAGCAGTCCACTTGATGTTTTATGAACTTAAGAAGACAAGTGGAGAGTCACAGATTATTTCAACTTGGCATCTGGACAACCATATAGCCTTTGAAAAATAATGGTGAAATAAGTCAGGCAGAGAAGGACAGACACCATATGTTTGCACGTATAGGAGGATTAGGAGGAACTTAAAGGAGGACCATGGGGGAGAAGAAGGGGGGAAATGGTGGGGGAAAGGGAGAGAGGCAAACCATGAGAGACTCTTGAATGCTGACAAAAACTGAGGACTCATGGGGGTGGGGGAGGGAGAGGAAGGGGAAGGGGTGATGGGCATGGAGGAGGGCACCTGTGGGGATGAGCACTGGATGTTATATGGAAACCAACTTGACAATCAACTATTAAAAAATTAAAAAAAAAATGGTGATCTACTGATATCCTGAAAATTATGAAAAGAAAATACCAGTCATTTAGTGTTCCATTTTCTCTACCAACTAAAACTCCCACTTAGATCCAGAACAGTGGCTGCCACCAGGCCTTGAAGGATGTGCACACCCACAGGACACTAGTTTTCCCTATTCACCTTTGGGTTTTTTTCATTTGATTACCTTGGCTTGCTACAAAGAAATGTAAAGAGAAGCAGTCACCCTTTTGGCATCCATAATCCCAAATGGAAAATATTTTTGACCTCTGCTGAGGCTCTTTTAACTATGTCTTTTATGACATGGATTTTTTTTCTCTCTCTCTTTCTCCTTTAGTTCTGTTGATTTTACACTCACAATATTCATTTGAACATGGTCAGCTCAAGCTGATTCTTTTAATGGTGCCAGGTGGTGTGACAGAGTGTGTGACTCCCTTTCATTAAAAAAGTTTTATTAGCACTGAGCCAGCAAGTTTTCTATTCCAGACCCAAATGAAGAGCTGAATAGGCACAGGACACTTGGCCTGTTTGTAACCATCTGGTTCAAGTGACTTTCCACTGCACCAAATCTGTCCCCACCTGTGAATTCACCCTTGAAACTTAGCTAAGGGATCAAGAGTCACCAGGGAAGCCAGGTCTTCCTTGAGTCACTGCCAAGTTTAGGTTTCACATCTGACAATAAGGATGTTTTCAGCCAAGTGAGATCCCTCTCATAGCAAATGTAAAGTTGTTTAAGAAAAGACTCTGTTTATTTTATTATTTTTTAATTTTTTATGTTTATTTTATTTTTGAGAGAGAGAGAGAGAGACTGAACGTGAGCAGTGAGGGGCAGAAAGAGGGAGACACAGAATCCGAAGCAGGTTCCAGGCTCTGAGCTGTCAGCACAGAGCCTGACGCAGGGCTCAAACCCATGAACCATGAGATCATGACCTGGGCCGAAATCAAGAGGACACTTAACCGAATGAGCCACCCAGATGCCCCAAAAAGACTTTGTTCAAAACTTGATATACTCATGGGTCACCTGGGTGGCTCAGTCAGTTAAGTGTCCGACTCTTGATTTCAGCTAAGTCACAATCTCATGGTTCGTGAGATCGAGCCCCTCATCGGGTTCTGCACTGACAGTGCAGAGCCTGTTTGGGACTGACTCTCTCTCTCTCTCTCTCTCTTTCTCAGAATAAATACATAAACTTAAAAAAACTCGATATACTCATACAAGTTAGAGGTTAACAGTCTAGTTAAGTCCTGTACTATTAGAAGAAACAGAAAACACAGCTAGCTTTCAATCTTTGGGATATAGTTGTTGTCTCAGTGAAATCACATATCCCATGAGAAGACACAGTTAGATGTGTGTTCCCTTTGGAAATTTTCATTTCCTATCTATACTGTAATAAATCCCTTGCACATGCTACAAGAGACAACAGCAGTGGTAGATTATGAAGATTTGAGGTTGTAACTGACACATGTTCATGGGTGGTTGGAGGATCCTGCCTTTTCGCTACAACATGAACAATTTCAGGACTTACATGTCACCATAGTTTCATGATCTCCCTCTCATGTTTATTCATATTTTTTGAAAATGCTTATTTTATAGTCCCAAGAATAGCAACACTGTTTATTCTTGGCTCATGTATGGTTGCCTCAATATTTATAAGACTATATGCACTGTTTTGCATTTACTCAGTTTGTAACTTTAGGGCTCTGGGCTAAATCTTAGATTAAGTCTGAGCATGAAGAATGCCAAAGCATCCATATTTGAGGAGATTTTTTTTTCAATTTTCATCTCTCAAACCGATCCTCTAGATTGAAATTAAAAACAACAGCAATTAAAAATAACAAGGAATAAATAAAAGACACCATCAGTTCAAATATTCAAGGTGGACAAGTTTCAGGATAATGAGGTCTTTGATACTACTTTATAATATGAATGTTCCTCTGGTTATATTTTATATCAGTCTCTGGTCATTTATTTTCTAACATTCACCAGAGTTTGTCATTAGTAATTTGGCTTTCTGTCTTCCACTTAAGCAGATTAAGTATCATGAGAGCTCAAGCCTCAACTCTATTGCTGACAATTCAGAGTTTTTTTTTAACATCACATATTCTCAACAATTATTTGCTGAGTGAGTGAATGAATGAATGAATGAATGAAATGCAATCAGGCAGCTGCCAAAAGCAGTGAAATAAACTTGGAACCTTTGTTCATGTTATTCTTTTTAGGAATTTATTACAAGAACGTACTATATATGAACAGGCCATTCAGTATAGCATTTTTAATATTCCAAAACTAAAAGAGCCAAGAGAATATCCTGACAGACTGGATATGGAATATGAGCAAAAGAGAGGAGTCAGCAAACTTTTGGCTTGAGCAGTTGGAAGAAAGGTGTTTCCACTAACCAGTATGAGGAGACTACAGCAGTTGTTATTTATTAGGGAGAATTTTCAGGAGCTCAGTTCAGGACACACTAAGTTTAGACACATAAGCAATGTAGATATTACCAATTTGGAGTTCAAGGCAGAAATACAAACTAGAGGCATAAACATATACTCATCAGTCATGAAATTGCATGCAATCATCTAAAAATTAAATGAAGAAAAGAAAAGAGATCCAAGGACAAGGCTTTGGGGCATTCTAACATTTAGCTGTCTTGGGAACAAGAGAAGAACCAGTGAAAGGAATCAAAACAGTCGTTAGCAAAGTAAGAAGGGAGTTCATAAAAGTATACTGTCCGGAAATTCAAGAGGCAGGCCATGAGATACGGAGAGATCAGGTGCATCACCGAAACAGCGGTATTAGGTAAAATTGTAAGGATGACAAGGATATCCCAATGTACCTGAGTTGGGCTAATTAAAGATTCTTCTTCACATGTATAAAAAGATACTCTGGTTTATACTGGTTGTCTTTTGGGAACTCCATTTACTTGACTGTAAAACGAGTTTGGATTCAACTCATGCATTCATTCAATCAACAAATATTTATGGAGCATTTACTGTGAACCAGTCATTGTTCCAGGTGCTGGGTAGAGTTATATATAAAGCAGACATACTTCCTGGAGCTTATATGTTTGTGGTAGAAAACAAAAAACAAAGAAAACATATACCTTTGTTATACGAGATGGAGATAAGTGCCTAGAGAACAGTTAGGCAAGGAAGGTGGATAGACAATGCAGGAAGAGGTGTGATTCAATTTTAAAGAAGGCAGGCAGGGGAAAAGGCTACATTTAAATGGAGCCCTAAAGTCCGTGAGCTCATAAGTCCCAAGGACATACCTGAGGCAAAAGCACTGAATGCAGAGAAAAGCCTGCGTAAAGGCCACGGAGTAGGAGTGTGCCTGGTATGTGTTACAGGAACTATATGAAGATCAGTTTGGTGGGTGCGGGGAAGTGGGTGGCAGGAAAATAAGGTAAAGATTTAAAGGAGAGTGAACAGTTAAGGGTGTGCCTAAAGGGCTTTGCATGTATACAAAAGGCTGTGGCTTTTACCCTTATGGAGATAGCATGCCCTATTTGCCCCTGAAGACCCCTTCCCACCCTCCTCTTATCTGTCTTGGGAGGATGCACCACCCTGGATCCTTTTCCCTGTGGCCTTCATTTGGGTCTGGCCAATTGAAGGGATGCACTGACAGGGGAGTGGAGAAATAAGAACCTCTGTTCTGGTCATGGGTGGCCTCAGCTCCCTTTGGGCACCTTTGTTCCATGACTCTAATTCTCAAGATGTCCTCATAAAACTGTTACTTCCATTCTCCTTATTCGGTCCTGGGCAAGGAAAGACTTCCCACTGTTGCTGGCCCCTGCTTGTTTCATTGCTTTTTGTTTTTCCTTAGTTTCACAAATTCTTATAGCTTCTTCATTAAACTCTTCAGTTAAATACTTTGAGTATGTAATCTCTTCTACTCTACCAAAATTTGTACAGAATCAAAAAGAAAGGCACTGGAGGGTTTTGAGCAGAGGAGTAACATAATCTAACTTATATTTTAAAAGGATAATGTTGGGGCACCTGGGGTGGCTCAGTTAGTTAAGCATCCAATTCTTCATTTTAGCTCAGGTCATGATCTCACAGTTGTGGGACTAAGCCCCACATTGGGCTCCATGTTGAGCATGGAGTCTGCTTGAGATTCTCCCTCCCTCTCTCTGCCCCTCTCCTGCTCAAGCTTGCTTGCTCTCTCTCTCTCTCTCTCTCTCAAGATAAATAAATAAACTTTAAAAAAGAAACTTTTAAAAGGATAATGTTGGCTGCTGTTGTGAAAACTGACTTTAAGGAGATAAGCATATAAGCAGAAAGATCAGATCATTTAACAGACTTATAGTCCAGGCAAGAGACGATGATGGCTTGGACCAGAATGGTAGCAGTAGGAGTGGAAGAGATGTTTAGATTTGGGATATATTCTGAAGGTATATCCAACCAAAGTTGCTGACAGATCAAATGTAGGTGTGACAAATATAAAAGAGTCAAGAATGACTTCTACGGCTTGTGTTTAACATTAGATTTTATTCCTCTTGGTGCTGACCTACACACACAGTAAGTTCATATTATGGTCTGCAATGCATCAACACGTTTGCTTTTCTGTTTACTAGAAAAAAGTGCCACTTAAAGTAAATAGGGTTTCCACAGGCCCTGTACCTTTCTCAGTCACAAGCAAGCTCTTAGTGCTAGTTATAATTACAGGAAGTGACTGAGATTATTTCTTAAATATTATTGAACATATCGATCCAAAAGACTTTTGTTTCCTTCCAAATACTGATTTTTGAAGTCGATGCATTCTAATGATTCAAGAAAAACATTTTTTGAACTTTTGTTTTAAAAAATGCTCTTTAAGACCATGTTCTCTATGTAAAAGCAATAAAATGTGGTTACAGAAGAATGTTACAGACATAGAAAGGTATTTTCTTAAGCAAGAAAATGTTACAAAAATGGTAGGCCAAGTTTGTCCCTGTTTTGGGGAAACACATATATGCATGCTGCATATATGTGGTAGACTGATTGCAGCTCACACCTCCCGATTTCCTAGTCCACTGATAATGCCTTCCTATAGTGACTGTGGCCTTACTTTGGCCAATAGAACAGAAGCAAATATAATTCAAGCAAGGACTTGGAAAAGTTCTTACATACTGGGACTTGCTGCTCTTGGGGCACTCCAAAAGTCATGTGAACCAAACTGAGCTAGCATGTTAGATGATGAGAGACAACACAGGGAGAGACTAGTGTCGTCCTAGCCTTCCCAGATGAGGCTAGTCATACACTAGCCAACACCAGTCACCACCAGCTGACCAGGGACAAATGAAATCAGCCAGGTCTGGCTCAGTCCAAAAGAACTGCATAGCTGAACTCAATTCAAATATACAACCTGCAAAATCATGATCTGTTATGGACCAAATGTTTGTAACCCCATCCCCCCAATTCCTATGTTGAAGCTTTAAGCTCCAGTATGACTATACTTGGAGATACGACCTTTACCAAAGTAATTAAGGTTAAATGAGGTCATAGGGTATGACTCTAATTCAAAAGAAAGACATCAACGAGCTTATAAAGAGACACCAAAGAGATGGCTCCTTTTCTCTTTTGCTGTGTGTGTGTATCTATGTGTGTGTGTCCACGCGTGCTCACGTACACACGCATATATCAAGAAAAGGCCAAGAATAAACATAAAGAAGGTAGCCATTTACAAGTCAAGGGGAGAGCCCTCACCAGCAACCACCCATGCTGGTACCCTGATCTCAGACTTAGAGCCTCCAGAGCTGTGAGAAAATAAATTTATGTTGTTTAAGCTACTGAGTCTGTGGTATTTGATTTTAGCAGCCAGAGGTGACTAAGTTCATGCTTGTTGTTTTAATTCACAACACTTGGGATAGTTTGTTACCAATTTTCCCTGTTGAGGATGCCTGGGGATAGCTATTTGATGCCTGCTTCTATGTAATATACCTGCTATTACTTCTGAACTGTAAAGTGTAGTGCTCAGGAAAAGCATGTGGACAGGCAGCAGAGCAATTCATTGGTGTCTCATTAACTCAGTCTATGGCAAGTTAGTTCAGATGATCCATTGGTCCTGTGAACTACAAGGTCATTTGCTCAACTGTATAGGCTGGTCATAAGACTGGCCAAAAGGAAAGGTTCTAAAGTCCGATGTCCTGGGTTCAAATGTCATCTCCACCTCTTCTCAGAAATGAGACTTTGGTCAGTCATTACACATTACACATTAAAAGCTACTGGTTATTCATATATAGTTGATTTATGCATATACATAAAACTTAAAGATAATTAGAATATAGCCCCAAATATTCCTCTGAGTGGTGGTGGGATGATAGGAGATTTCCATTATTTTCTTCTTTTAGTTTATTTTCTCTTTTGTGCAATAAACACATTTTTGCAGTAAAACATTTAAAACCATCATTAAAGTGAAGCAATATGAAAGGCTGTTTTGAGGCAACAGTGGAAATTAAGGATGACAAAAGACAGTCTAAAGCTGAAAAAAATGTCCACTAACTGTGGGTTGGATTGAGAAAGAGCATCCAGGAATCTGTAGATTTTATTTCCAGAGAAAAACTATTAAAAATGGCTATAAAGATCTCAAAAGACTTTGCCTTGTGTCCATCTCTGAACCCGGCCCAGGACACAGAAATCTATAAGCCAACTACCCCTAGGGAAGAGAGTCAAGCCTCTCCCTCTTCCCCATCTTAGCATCCTCAGTGCCCAAAAGCCTCAGTGTGTCTTCTTAGAACCAGACCAAGGAAGAGAAGTTGGACAGAAACACATGTATTCTATTACATGCGGGGTCTTTTTGCTGGGATAGCTTTTTTTCAAATGAAAGTTAATCATAAGCAATCAATGTCATACACCACATCAAATGAAGGATAAAAATCATTTGGTTGTCTCATAAGATGCAGAAAAAGCATAAGACAAGATTCAATAGGGGCGCCTGGGTGGCTTAGTCGGTTAAGCGTCCGACTTTCGCTTAGGTCATGATCTCACGGTTCGTGGGTTCGAGCCCCGCGTCGGGCTCTGTGCTGACTGCCAGCTCAGAGCCTGAGCCTGTTTCGATTCTGTGTCTCCCTCTCTCTGACCCTCCCCTGCTCGCGCTGTCTCTCTCTCTCCTAGAAATAAATAAAACATTTAAAAAAAAAGGGGGGGGGCACACCTGGATGGCTCAGTCGGTTAAGCATCTGACTTCAGAAAACACTATTTTAAAAAGATATAGGCACCCCTATGTGTACTGCAGTATTATTTACAGTAGCCAAGATATGGGAATAATGTAAGTGTCCATCAGAAGAAAAACAGATAAGAAAATCTGGTACACACACACACACACACACACACACACACACACACACACAAACACAGGAATATTACAGTCATAAAAATAGATGAGATTGTGCCATTTAAGGCAACATGGATGGACCTAGAGGGTATCATGCTAAATGAAATAAATCAGACTGAGAAAGACAAATACCATATGATCCCACTCATAAGTGGAAGCCTAAGAAAATGAATAAACAAACAAAAGCAGAATCAGACCTATAAATACAGAGAACTAATGGTTGTGAAAGGGGAGGTGGGTGAGGAGTTGGACACAAAGGGTGAAGGGGAGAGGGTGAGAGAAGTCTTTCAGTTATGGAATGAATAAATCATGGGAATAAAAGACACAGCGTAAGGAACAGTCAATGATATTGTAAGAGCAATGTAACTGGACAGATGGTAGCTACACTTTTGGTGAACATAGAGCATAATGCATAAATCTGTCAAATCAGTAAGTCATACACTTGAAACTAATGTAGCATTATGTGTCAATTATATTCAAATAAATAAATTTTAAAAACTGAGAAAATCAAATTAATATGAACACTGGAATAATATTTCAAATAATAACTTTGTTAGGTGTGAAAAAATTATTGAGAGTATAGATCTCATGTTACATGTTCTTAAAAAATTTAAATATATTTTATACATTTAAAAATAAAAATCATGAAATAAAAATATTTAAAAAATTAAAAATAGGTAAGCCTATCTCCCTAGAGACTGAGAGATAATATTCCCAAATATATTCCCAAGACATGAATCAGTAAAAACTGGTAACCAGGGCATATAAAAGAACTTCTACAACTGAATAACCAAAAGACAATTCCATGAGAAAAATGAGCTAAAACTGAACTAGATACTACACAAAAGAAGAGATACGAAAGGCCAATAAACTCATGGGAAGATGCTCCACACTTTTAGTCATCAAAAAAATGCAAATAAAAACCCCAAGGAATTACCTACCTTGATGGTTAAAATTAATAAGCCTGACAATACCAAGTGTTGACAAGGACATTGTTGATAATAGTGCAAAATGATACAACTACTTTGGTAAAAGTTCTGGCAGGTTCTTATGAAAGTAAACACCTACTCACTGACTCAGCAGTTCCAATCCTAGCTATTGACCTGAGTGAAACAAATATCCACAAAAAACATTTTTATATGAATGTTCAAAACAGCTTTATTTGTAACAACCCCAAACTGGAAATTGCCCAGGTCTTTATCCATGAAATAATGGATTTATTCATAGTATGAATTTTCAGAACAGGCAAAACCAGTCCATGATGATATAAAATCAAGGCAATGGTTTTCACTGGTGTGTGTGTGTGTGTGTGTGTGTTTGACTGGGAAGGAATAGGGGGTTACTTTCTGCAAGGACGTTAATATTCTAGATTTTGATAGGGGCTTGGGTTACATAGGTATGTGCATTTGTCAAAACTCAACAAGTGTATCTTTAATGTTTGTTAATACCAATATATGTAAATTTTATCTTAAAATTTAAAAATCTATAAACAAAAAGATAGTTAATGAATACATCTGGGCAAGGAACAGAAGGAACAGTAGATCTGAATTAGAAACATATGAAACTGTGTAACAGGCTTGGAGAACTATAAGGATGTTGTCCAATGGCTAGACAAAGAATCTGGCATTGCTCATGTTTATAGCTCTTCTCAACAAAAAAATCAGTTTTGGGAAACCTGGGTGGCTCTGTCAATTAATCATCCCACTTCAGCCCTGGTCATGATCTTGTGGTCTATGAGTTGGAGCCCTGTGTCAGGCTCTGTGCTGACAGTTCAAAGCCTGGAGCCTGCTTCAGATTCTGTCTCTCCCTTTCTCTCTGGCCCTCCCCTACCCACACTCTGTTCCTCAAAAATAAATATTTCAAATTAAAAAAATAAAAAATTAGTTTTCTCTATCTCCAATATGAAATAAATACTGATAGGTTTGTAACAACTGCAAAGGAAAAAAATGCAACCTTTTAATGCACAGAAATGCCTTCTGATACATCTAAATAACTTTACGTCATTCTCTTTGACCTGATATGGACTTCAGAACTTAAGTAATGGTTCTGTTCTCTATGCCAAGCCCCAGCATCATCCTAGAGGGCTTCCATATCCATTCAGATCTTCTATCCAATTTCCTACTCACATTTCTTGATTTCCTGAATACTCAACCACTAGTCTATTATGGCCACAAATCAGACCTTGCCATACATATAAAACTGTAAGAACAGTCATATGCCTTAGAGCCTAAGCCAGCCAGGTACCCCAACCCTGAAGTCTTAAACACCACCTGAAACCTTCCCAAAAATGGTATCTCTTGATTTTCTTCCTACTTCTCTGATCATGCCTTTCCAGTTCCTTTTGCAGCCCTCACTAGCTCAGTCTACATCCAAAGTGTCATTTGCCAAGTTATTATGTCCTTGGCTCTATTTGTCACTATACACATGTTCCCTACACAATCTCATGCATAGCCATGGCTTGCCCACCATATATGTTGATGACTCTCAAGTATGTTTTGTTACCTTAGACCTCTCTCATGAGTTCCATCCTAGTACATAAGCTGCCTAATTAACACTTCTACCTCGATATCCTAGAGGGGCCTCACATTCACTATCTCAAAGAGAGCTCAGGGTCTTCCAGAAAATCTTTTCTTCATTTTTGTGTACCTCAACCTAATAATGGAACCACACCATGAAAATGGAAGACATCATTTATTTCTGCATTCCCTTAACTAGCCCTCCACATCAAGGGCTATGTCCTGCCACTTCTACCATCTATTTTTGTTTCTGGTATATAGTATATTTTTAGAATTTTCTCTAGCTTTAAGATAGAATTGACAAAAATTGTATATTTAAGGTGATGTTTTGATATACATATACATTGTGAAATGATCACCAAAATCAAGCAATTAACATATCCATCATCACCTCACATAGTTGTGTGTGTGTGTGTGTGTGTGTGTGTGTGGTGTGTGTGTGTGTGTGTGGGCATGCACACACACATGCATGTACACAAAGAGTGTCATGATACTCATCTAGTAACACAGGCATTCTCATCTTGGACTGCACATTTAAATCACCCAGGAACTCACATAATTCTGAATGAATTGGTTTTAAATGGAATCCTGGTATAGTATGGAAAGATTCAATTTGCAACCCAGGATGACAGTCATTGGTCATCTATTCAATGACCCTCTATCTTCTTCACAATAAATTAGATGCACAAAGAAGGCACCTAATCCAGATTTTAAAAGAAGACAATAATAAGAACTATATTTAAGAGTTACTGTTAGGAAGAGAGCATGTAATTGTGTATGTATAGTTCTTAGAAGAGGAATTGTCATATAAGATAGTTAATAAATGCCAACTCTCATTATCTTCAGCTCAATTGTTTATTACTCTCATACAGTGAAATGATACATTCACCTATCCCCAAATATATCGTACCTTGATACAACTCTATGTCTTTTTAAACCTGGGCCCTCCAGCATATGCTGTATTTTACATGATTAGTGGAACACAATGCACAAGTGGTACAAAATTTTAGATGTTTACATCAAACAAAGTAGTAACAAGTTCAACTGGTCACACATTTAATGCCTATAGTGAAAGCTCGAAATATTTTTTTGAAAAAAATTAAACATTTTAAATAAAGCTTCACGTCAAAAGTAAAAGTTGGTGTCCCTAGCTGTCATCAAATCATTTGTCACTGAACTTTATGTTGAAAAATTTTCAGTTTGGATCACTGCAGGTGTGATGTTAGAGGTTTCCTGCATTATCTGTTTCTTGTTATTTTTAAGATGTTGTGATAGAGTATGGGTATTTTGCTTATTTCAATGCAGTCAAATGTTAAAGGTGAAAAGCTTTACTAAGGTACTTAGTAAACCAGTCTTTGGGGGAATTTAAGGACTTCCAAAAGACCCAACTTTTTATTTTAATAGTTGATTGTCAAGTTGGTTTCCATATAACACCCAGTGCTCATCCCCACAAGTGCCCTCCTCCATGACCATCACCCCCCTTCCCCTCTCCCCGACCCCCATCAGCCCTCAGTTTGTTCTCAGCATTCAAGAGTCTCTCATGGTTTGCCTCCCTCCCTCTCTCCTAGTATTTTTCCCCTTCTTCTCCCCCATAGTCCTCCATTAAGTTCCTCCTAATCCACCTATATGTGAAAACATATGGTATCTGTCCTTCTCTGCCTAACTTATTTCGCTCAGCATTACACCCTCAAGTTCCATCCACATTGCTACAAATGGCCACATTTCATTGTTTCTCATTGCCATGGAGTATTCCATCGTATAGATAAACCACATATTCTTGATCCATTCATCCGTTGATGGACATTTAGGCTCTTTCCATGTTTTGGCTATTGTTGAGAGTACTGCTATGAATATTGGGGTCCATGTGCCGCTATGCATCAGCACTCCTGTATCCCCTGGGTAAATTCCTAGCAGTGCTATTGCTGAAGACCCAACTTTCTGAAACCCCTGCGGCTTATAAGATTTTTCTTTCTTGCTGATATAAGACAGTGGGACCCAATGAACTTTTACAACTTCAAGTTGTAAAGAACATGCAGGAATAAAAGACAGAATGCTTATTTATTCACAGAAGTGCAACTATATAGATGCAAATTAAACATGTGGATGGAGCAGATGACATCTGGAGACTACCTTTATCTCCCACTACCAAACTGCTTTGAGATCAAAGAAATCAGCTATTATAAAGAATCCTAGAACTATTTGATGGGAATTATGTTAGAATTTGTGAAGATATTGAAAGATTTACAAGTATGAATCATGTTGTGTCTGTGACTATCTTTGAATGTAAACCTCAGGATATGCTAAGCTACCAAACACCTTATCCTTTAATGTGACATAATTTTAACAGGACTTGCTTAAACTGAAAGCAAACTGTATTCACTCAAAGGCATCCTTAGAAGACTGACACTGAGTATACAAATGCCAGCATCAGTTTGAATTTCCGATGATCTAATATAATTCTGGAAATATCTAGGTCCCCCTAACTCATTCTCTGTTATAAAAATACTCAACAGAAATTTGAGAACCTTCATCAGTGATATTGATTATGAAACTTGAATAAAGAGACCCTATTGTTCTCAACAATGGTTTTATTGTATTTCAAATTAATTCTCTTTTTATTTTAATTCCAACATAGTTAACATATGTGTTATATTAGTTTCAGGTGTATCAAATTAATTCCCTTTGAATTAGTAATGATTGTTCAATCAGGCCTATATTATGTGGTTCCATATAACTAATATTTAAAAATTTTTTGGCACTCTCCACAGAATGATATTAATACTACTACTATTACTACTACTTTAGTTAATGGCTTGTAATTGGCACTGCTCCATATATTTTCACCTACATTATCTCATTAATCTCCACAAGAGGACTCAGAGATGAGTAAAATACTTCAGTTTTTTAAATGATAGTACTGAGGCTCAGAGGGTTTAATGGCTGCTAGGAGTGACATAGTCAAAGCAGAGATAGGAAAAAATCAATTCATATCTACATACATGCTGCATTTCCCCATTTAGAATGGATGATGGATGGATGGATGGATGGATGGATAGATGGATGAATGGATGGGTCTAAAGTAGTGGTGTTTTTGCCATGTGATGTTGTGGTAGGCAAAATAATGGCCATCCAAAGATGTCCATGTCCTAATTCCAGAAACCTGTGAATATGTTGCCTTGCATAGCAAAAGGGACTTACAGATGTGACTAAGGATCTTGAGATAGGGAGATCATCTTGAATTATCTGAGTGGGCCCAATGTAATCACAAGGGTCCTTGTAAGAGAAAGGAGGAGGCAGGAGAGTCAGTCAGAAAAGAAAATGTGATGAAGGAAGCAGAGGTCAGAGTATGATTGTTGAAGGATTCAGGCAACCTCTAGAGGCTGGAAAAGAAAAGAAAAGAAAAGAAATTCTCTCCTGGAGCTCCCAGAAGGAACACAACTCTGCCAACACCTTAATTTTAGCTTAGTGAGAATCATTTTGAACTTCTAACTTCCAGAAATGATTATAGATTGTGTTACAATACCAGGGTTTATGGTAATTTGCTAAAGTGGTAATATGAAACTAATAGAAATAAAATGGAATAATTTTAATTAAAATGTATAACACAACAACCATTTAAAAAATCTCTCAATCTTAAATCTACAGCAAAAATATATCATTTATAAAATTTTTTACTGACATCACCCACACTGTCTCCTCTCTTATGTCCATGATCTCTCCTGTTCATGTTCTTAGCTTTTCCTCTGGCTAAACTCTTACAATCACCGTAGTCAACCATTTTCTGCCTAACCCACCTTTGATTATCCACCTATAGCCCTTTGCACATGAGCATTCCACCACTGGCAATGCCTCTCCCATCCTCTTTACTTAAATTCTACTATGTTTACAAGGACCAGTGTCAAATCTGAGTCCCACTTTGTCCACTGTTATCTCTGCTGAACACCAGAATAGCTCTTTGTGAACTGTTTCTCTCAAATACAGTATAAAGACTGTATGCCAGATGATGTGTCAAGCACTGTCAATAAAATGTCCACTCTGTCGTAGATAATTTCTTATTTCGAATATCTGTCTCTTCTCTGCAATCAATCTACAGATTCTTTGAGGAAGGTGAGGTTTACTCATATCATACTAAAAGTGGTTCCTGCTTCTCAGCTTGTAACTCTCTAACCTTCATTTTTCTCAGTTGTCAAAATTAGGAACTGTATACAGGCCCCCATGGGTTTCTGTGAGGATAATAGATATGGTGTATGTAGAATGTCTTAAGATAGGCCCAGCAGAGATATTCCATAAATATTATATTTTTACCTCCTCCCTGTTTATAACCAGAGATTTCTGAATATTTGCTGACTTGTAATCATCATCTGTTCATCATTCTATGGTCCATCCAGACGTTTTAGATTAACATGTACCAGAATTATTATTAAAGCCATTTTAGATCCTATCAAATAATATTAAAAAATATATATGACCACAATCCTGCAGGAAGATATGTACCTAGAAAAAAATCTGAAGGCAAATTTTGAACTGTCCTTGGGGGGATTCTGAATATGCTGAACCTTTCTGTTCTACTCCTGAGATAGCAGTTCACTAGTTTTATAGCTCTGGTTTCAAAGAACAGGACACACAGAGGACATCATATTTGACTCTCCAATTTCCAGTTTGGCACATGTCATAGTATACTTTGAAAGAATTTCCTGGCCTTGAGATTAATTGTATTTACCAGTGTCCAAAGCCTCTATTATTTTAGTCCCAAATTTTCTTATAATTCCATCCTCTCGACTCCTTACTCTTTATTTGAAGGTGCTCAAGTTGGAGCATGACTATAACATCAAAAATCAAGCCAATCTATCAATGGCGATAGCTCTGTTTTGTCTCCAGGGCCCATCCATACTCTTCATGAAATAAAACTGCAGCTTTAGGGACTGGTAGAGAGTTTTGAAATAATTTATCCCACTCTTTTTCCCCTTAGAAATTTAAATGTGTCTCAAAAGCCAAAGATAATGTTATCAACTTGTCTTACGTTGCAATTTGCATGACCTGTATTGAATTATTACTGAAAAGTTTTTGCGTGTTTTTTAAAAATTAGGATGTTTTTATTAAATTGGCTGCAAAAAGATAATACATTTGTGGGGGTTTTGGCAGTATCCTTAACCTGGGAACCTTATATTTTACATCATCCATGGTTCTTGTAGAGATTAGAGAACCTGTTCTCCATTTGTCTCATCATCTATACACATCTAGTTTAGTTAATTAAAGGCATTAGCTTTATTTTATTTCTCCTTGAAATGTTCAATACAAAATGCAAATATTATGTTTCCTGGGGTCAGTATATAACCTCTTTGCCATATCAGTCTCTCTTGTTCTCCCAGCATTGCCAAGGATTCTAGGGATTCTTGAAAGGAATATTAATACGGATTTAATTAATTGGCAACATAATTAAACCATTAAATTCCAGCATAAGTGTAAAGAATAGACAACCAAACTTTCAAAATGAGCTTCCATAGGGATGTAAGAAAAATGCTCTCGTGTATATTCTAAGTTCTCCTTTCAGTACAAAGAAGTGCTGTAGACAAAAGACCCTCTGAACACTGCCCATGGAGTAATTGGACCACAGAGCTTAATGTTGATGAGTTAAGAGTTTAAATTAAAAGCTTAAATAGAATAATAATAGTAAAACTAAAGAGTCATGTTGATGCCAATTTGTTGGCCTATCAGGTTTTTCTGATCCTTCTGTAAATTACCGTTGAAACTATTTTGGGACAGATGTTAAATCTGCTCTATTGACAGTTTAGGGAAAAGAAGTCAATTGCTAAAAAATACTCCCCTCCCTCCACCATACCAAATTTAGGCACCATCACCATCTTCAATTATTCACAATAGCCACATAATTGACTGATTCACTTCCTTAATGTACATATGTTGAATGAAATATATCTGCACTTAATCCACATAGGGCACTGTTACACACCCACACACACAGATTTCAACGTAGGCTCCTATAAGCCACACTGAGGAGGTTCATGGCTAAATCAGAATTGTAGAAGATGTTAGTCAATATTTTCTCAATACATTAACTTCATATGACTTTTTTCCTTTGGCATCATTGAGTTCTGCTGAGTAGCTTGCACGAACATAGTGCTGAGTTACAAAACACAAATGCCCAATTCTACTGCTTCTTGGTAAGTATGTAATGGTGTTACATAATAATCACCATTATTCTGCTCGGGGTGGCGGGGGGGAGTCCTCTCTCTGTTAGGAGCTATAAAACTTCTTACACCATCTGTTCAAAGGCAGACCACAAAGGACCAGCTTGAAGCAAAAGCTATTCCAGTGGAGAGAGGGTGAGTGAACCCTGGCCACTGTACAATTGGGCAGACTCTGAGGTAAACAGGAAGGCTCAGCATTATCTGAGATCTATGATAATTTTAACAGTAGTTCATAGTAACAGCATTTATTGAATATTTACCAGGCCCTGTTTTAAGAATCATCTTAGGCTACACTCCCTCGGAAACACACTGAGGTAGAAGTTGTGTGCAGTAGTTTTACTGGAGAATCTCTTGTTACCAACTCTTATGAGAGGCTGAGGGAAACAGGGCTGGGCAGCAAGAGAATTTGAGCATAGCAGCTACAGAGAGGCCATGGCCAAAGCCACAGGGAGCTTGGAAGCTAGAGGGCCCTTCAGAGTTGTCCTGGTTCAAGTTAAGAGGGGCAGACAAAACTGAACAATGTTTGGCCTTGTGTAACCCTCAAGATGGGGCACAACCTTGTTCAATGCAGTCCATTCATGTGAGGGCAAGTCTCAAAGAAGGTCTCACCTGTGAGCCATCAGCAGCCAACTCTCAGCAGCTGTAAAAACGAGTGCCTCAGTCCTCAAGCGGTTATGTGTGTGGTAACCCTCAGCAGCCTCCTTCTGTGTCTTATATATATGATCTCCTCTCTAATCCTCACCACCATCCCACAAAGCAGATACTACTTTCTCTACTTTACAGATGAGAAAACTGACACTCAGTCATTAGTAAAGGAAGCCAGGACCTTAGCCCAATTCAAGCCTTCAGTTCCCACCCTCTGAAGGCACAGTGTAGCATTCTACTATTCTCAATTAACGTTTGATGAACTTACTTGGGAAGACAAATAAAGAAATAACAGATTATTTCAACTTTATAACTTGGGTAACATGTCTAGCTTTGGGAAAGGAATTGAAATCCATTGTTATAACATTTATTTAAAAATCACAAGTCATCACTTGGTGCTTCAATTTCCCTGCCAAGCAAAGCTCCAACTTGAGTTAAAGCTGGGTGTAGGTATGAATAGGCTCATTATATACTACTTCCTACTTCAGTAAAAGTTTAAATATTTTCAAATGACCATTTTTTTTAAAAAGTCACAAGAACCAGAGTGGTTTACAGGTGAGTTCTATATGATACAAAGGGGGCAAAAGTTAATTTTAATGTAATCTCAAGTATTCCAAGTGAATAGAAAAAGATGAAAAGCTCGCTAATGCATTTTATGAAGCCAACAATATGTTAATGCTAAACCTGATAACAGTTAAAAGCACAGCCCAACATCACTTATGAATAGAGTTGAAGCATTCAAAATACAGTATTAGGAAATAAAGGCAGAAAAATAGCATGTTATGTCCAGTTAGGGCTCATTCTAAATGTAAGGATGGAGAAATTATCATAAAAGATACAAACAGAATCCATTCCATCAAAGAGTAAAGTAGGAAAACCTCATGGTAATATCAATAAGTAGTAATCATTTGATGAAACTCACAGCCTTACTAATAAAAGTACCACATAAAATAGGAATAAAAGAAAACTACTTATGGTAGTCTTCTTACCAAAAACCAACAACAAAATATGCTAAATGACAGTCACTGAAACATCTGCCATTATAAATTAGGAAACAGAAACACCAATCTTTAGCGACACTACTCTTGCAACATGTGTTAGTTTCCAAGGTTTGCTATAACAAAGTCCCACAAACAACATCAGCAGACTTAAAACAACAGAAATATATTGTCTCACCGTTCTGAGGGCTCCAAGTCTGCAATCAAGGTATCCGCAGGGCCTCATAAGGCCTCCTTGTTCCAGGTGGTTGCTGGCAAACCCTGATGGTCCTTGGCCCTAGGTGGGTCACTCCAATTTCTGCCTCTGTCTTCATGCGGCGTCCTCTATATGTCTGTGTCCAAATGTTCCTCTTATATAAGGACAGAAGTCACTGCAAGAGGGCCCATGCTCATCCAGTATGACTTCATCTTACTTTGATTACATCTGCAAAGACAGGTTATGAATTCAACATATTTTTTAAGGGACACAATTCAACCCATAACAGTATATTAAAAGTTAAAATTCCACTAATTTTCGCCCACTTCTGGAAATCTTCCCCATAGAAATTAAAGGGGGGCAGCATGTGCTAATATATGCTAAGGTTAGTGTGGACAAAAATGATGGATTCAAAGTTGGTAACATGGGTTACTTTCTGAGAGAATACATAAAGGTAAGAAAGAGAAGAAAAGGAAAAGCAAACAAAAATCTAAAGAAAAAAGTGCATCAAAAATCCTTTTAAGAGGGGTGCCTGGGTGTTTCAGTTGGATGAGTGTTCAACTCTTGATTGTGGCTCAGGTCATGATCCCAGGGTCATGGGACTGAACCCCGTGTCGGGCTCTGCACTGAATGTGGAGTCTCTCTCTCTCTCTCTCCCCTCCCCCTGCCCTCTCCCCTGCTTGTGCTCTCCTCTAAAATAAAAATAAAAACAAAAACACAACAAAACTTGTTTTAAAAGTCCTTGTAAGAATAGATATCATTCATATTCATGTAAGGTTGTATAGTTTTATATGTGTGTACATTTGTGTATAAAACTTCACCCTCCAGGGATAAACACTGAGTTAAAGAACTGTACATAGAGATTCCTAAAATGAGCAGATTTGGATGACTAGTAGAAGGGGCAATTTAAGTAATTATGCCTCCTCATAAAGTGTGGTTGAAATGTACAACATACTACAAAGATAGGTGGAAAATGGAAAAAAAAATAATGAATGTATATCAATGACAAAATTGGGAAAATAGAATCTCTTTCAAATATATACAGTAACACTTTTTACAATGTTCTCTTTGTGCAAAGTTGTCCAGAACCGCAAGCAACCCCTGCACCAACAGATGAAAGATTACTCCACATTTTGCTAAGAAAGAGAAGAGAGAGCATGGAGGTCAACATTTGTAGAGGGAGATCCTCACTCCTACTCTCATTTATTGCAGTGTCAGGACAATCACAAATCTCAGTTGGCTGGGTGTGTACAGACCCCAGTATAACATTTCAGGCATGCAAAAACAAAGGGTGCATGACTTAAAGATCAACTATCACAAATGACTAATAATCAGAGACACACAGCAAGGTTCTATGTGTCCTACTGTTTTGCTACACTTTTACACAATGTATAGATAATGGAGTTCCCTGAGGGCTGCAGAAACATCTGGGAGGGTGGGCCTCAGGGAATTAATTCCACAGTCAGGGAGGTTCTGCAGGTCTGGGCATTCCAAGAGACCCAAGCCCCTCCCCAATCTTAACTGCAGCCCACCAGAATTCTCCATGTTACATTTTAGCTAGCCAAGCATTGTGTATAATCTTGTCATCCTCAGTAATAACCCCAACACAAAGTGATATTTTAAGAAAGTAAAATTATTTTAATTCCTATAATGGAATTTAGTAAGAATATGCCATGCTGTTCTGCAGATTTCCAGGTGCTCTTCCTTAGTGACTCAGTATGAAAACCTCAGTTCTACAAGAGCTCACTCATACAGGTAAAGTGCAAAGTTAAAAGCGGTCACATATTTTAGGGGAGAAGGAGAGTGTAAGATTAGTAAAACTACTTAGTCACAATATTTTATCAGATGAGAGCAGCTAAGGGAAGGGATAGTCTGAGCTGGAAAAAGAAAAAATCTTAAAGCAGAAGAAAGAACCAAACCAGAGTTCTTTGAATATATGCTTTGGTGAATTTACCCTAACACCCTTAAGTCTATGAGCTGGGTGTTAGGAAATGGGACTTTTAAGATTTCTATACTTTTTTTTTCTCTACTGCACCTAAATTTATCCAAGCAGAAATTAACTGGAGCATTTAAGGCTGAAAGGGTCTTGCAATGTTGTAAACATCTTTTCGAGAATTAGAACCTAATAGAATCTACTAAATATAATACAAACCAATACATTTTCCCCCAAAGCTATAGCACTAGTGAATACTCATGCTGAGTAAGCCTTTTTATTACCCCTACAGATAGAAAGATGAATATGACATGATGCACCTTTTAAAGTGTTTCCAGTCCTAGAAAATGAGTGTGTGCACAATTAACCACAATTCAAAATAGAGACAGCAAACATATAGTAGCAAAGCAAATAATATGTTAGGAGAACAAAAAAGGAAATGTAATTATGTCCAGACTGTGAAACAAAGCTTAGCACACATAGTTAATTCCAATAAATATTCACCTATTGCTCCAAAAAACTCCAATAATATTAAATATTACAAAATATGTCCCCACTTGTTCCTATTGTGTTTACCAGTGCAGTCTTTAAAAAGTAACAGCTTTTTAAATGTCAAAGGTGCAATTGATCAATGGGCAACAATTCTGAGCACTCATTTTGTGCAGGAGGTTGCTCTGGGAAGCACACCCTGTGAAGCTGAGAGGCAGGTGTGCATTCTTTTGTACTAAGAATAGTGCAGGCAGTTACATCAGATTGTCAGCATCATGCTAAAGGCAGCTGGTTTCTCAAGTCGAAAAGAGTCTGTCTGTATGCAGGTTAAAGCTCTAAGAACTGAGTTTTAGTCCTGAGGTTTTCCACTGTTTCAGTCCCCTGTGTTTGGACAAATCATCTACCTTCTATGAATTCTAGTAGGTTTTCAAACCTCAGAGAAAATAATCATTCTGTAGAACTGGATCATAAAAAAAAATTAAAAAGAACTGTAACATACAGAAAAGTGTTTTTTTTTATTTTTGTTTATTTTTTATTTTTTATTTTTTTAAATGTTTTATTTATTTCTAGGAGAGAGAGAGAGAGAGAGAGAGAGAGAGACAGAGACAGAGACAGAGAGAGAGAGACAGCGTGAGCAGGGGAGGGTCAGAGAGAGAGGGAGTCACATACTGAAATAGGTTCCAGGCTCTGAGCTGGCAGTGAGCACAGAGCCCGACGCAGGGCTCGAACCCACGAACCGCGAGATCATGACCTAAGCGAAAGTAGGACGCTTAACCGACTAAGCCACCCAGGAGCCCCCAGAAAAGTGTTTTTATCTGAAGGCAAGCCATCATAATGAAAACAACTACTCTGTACAATGCAAGTATGATAAAGCAGTTAAAGATAAATACGTTTAGAATTACAACTTCTGGGGATAAATGTGATGGCAGGTAGTGTGTTTTTTAAATCATCCATACAGTAAAGAAACCAGGGAGTGAGACTTTCACCTATGTCATGAACTCTGAATGACCTTTAGTGGGTGATACAGCCAAATCAATTGGAAAATCTCTAACATGAAAGGGATGGGGGAAATAATCTAACATAAAAGGGATGAAGACATAATCTCTAAATCCATCTCAATTCTCAACTTAAATAATAATAACTAATTCGATGACAGGTAAATATTTAATGGCTATTCTATACAGTGGATTGGAATCATGAGTTTTTGAATCTTAGAAGACAGTAGAATCTGAATTAGGAGATAAGTAATCATGGATTAATAATTTAAAAATAAAATGCTATCATTTATTAAAACTTCAATGCAAAACTTTGGTTTCAACTCAGACGTATGAAGAGCTTAGAAGTCATAATTCCCATCCTGACAGTAAGAAAAAGCTGGACAAGCTATCACAAATTTTCTTCAATGCATCAGAGAACTGAGATTACAGACCAAACTACCATCCCCAAATCCAAAGAGATGGGCTCCTCCAGGGAGGCAACTCAGGCATATAATTATCTGCAGTAGAAGTCACTGGGAAGATGCCATTTAAGCTGGAAGGTACAATAAACTAGACATTTTGATGAACTGCTGGAGGCTGAGAATGGACTATCATGAGAGTGAGAAGCTCCTGAAAGCCAAAGTCATAGGGAGGGACCCACACTTTTGTAGGTTTGCCCTATCGGAGCCAACCAGGCTCTCAAAGAATCAAGAATCCTGAGATAACTCCCCTCTACCACATGGCTCTAGCCGGTGTAAAGGAAGATTAGCCATTGTGAAATCCACCCAGACCATTCTCTCTTAGGGAGCAAAAGGTTTCACATCCAAGAGGTCTGATGTTGACAGCTGGCATCAGGGAAATCCAGTTCAAGTTGGGGTGAAGGGAGCTGTGCTTTTCCACAGCCTCCCTGTGTCACTTAAAGAAAAAACTCAAAGATTAAATGTATAGGGGAGATGATATCAATTACAGAGACTGGGGACACTGAAGGACAAGCAGTGTCCTGTGGTAGGGGAAGGATTAGAGGGCATGGAAAAAGTTCTAGGTCTAAAGAAGAGACAGAAACACTTGTGAAAGCCACATGCCCTAGGTAGAGACCCATACATAGCACATGCCCAAACTAGAATTTAATCAGATGATTAGACGAAGCTTCCCCTTGCCTACACCCCACCACTACCATAATAATGTCTCCAGGAACAGTAATCGTGGATTATGGCTGGGACAACAGAGACAGACTCTCTTTGATGAGTAATACAAGGGGAAACCCTTAAGGCAAAAGGGGAGCTGGACAGAGAGGACCCTGGAGGAATTTGAAACCTCTGGTACCCATAACTACCGCAAACACCAAACACAACCCAACTACTAGCCGGATTAAAATAAATCCTCACACTGAAGATCTATTTAGCTCAGTATTTAACACACTATAACAAAGGTCTGGCTTCCAGCAAAATAATATAAGACATGCCAAAGTCAAAAACAAACAAAAAACAGTCTGAAGATACAAACAATCGGCAGAACCAGATTCAGATATGATACTAATGTTGGAATTATCAGAAAATTTAAAATAATTTTGATTAATATGTTAAAGCTCTAATGAAAAAGGTAGTTATCAGGCAAAACCAGATATTTGCAGAAAGATGGTAACTATGACAAAGTACCAAGAGTAATTTATAGAAACAAACAAAAACACCCTAGTAACAGATAAAAATTCCTTCTAGGAGTTTCTTTGGTTAAACTTTAACAAGGCTGAGGATAGAATCCGTGATCTTGAAGACAGGTAGGTCAATAAAAATTTTCTAAAATGAAATAAAAAGAGAAAAAATAGGAAAATTGTAGGACTATATGAAACAGTGTAACATATGCAAAACCATAATATTAGAAGAAGAGAGAATGGAACAGAATAAATATTTGAAGGCATAATAACTGACAATTTTCTAAAATTAGTGACAAACACCAAACTAAAGATCAAAGAGGTTCAGAGAACACCAAAGAGGATACATACCCTCCCCTCACACACTCCCCCGCCATTACCATATACAAACCTTAAAAACTAAAGGCAAAGACAAAATTTGTAAAGCAGTCAGAGAAAAGACCAATAGAATTATAAAACTCTAGCAACTAAGGCCAATCAAAGAAAATTTAAAAGAGCAAAGATACAAAGCATCAGTATCTAATAAAAGAAAGGTCATTGGGGTACCTGCGTGGCTCAGTCAGTTGAGCATGTGACTCTTGATTTTGGGTCAGGTCATGATCCTAGGGTTGTGGGATCAAGCCCCATATCAAGCTCTGTGCTGAGCATGGAACCTGCTTAAAATTCTTTCTCTTTCTCCTTGCCCCTCTCCTCCCACTTGTGCTCTCTCTATATGTAAAATAATTTAAAAAGGTCGTCACTACTGATGCCAGACCATTAAAAGGATAATAAGAGAGTACTGTGAACAACCCTATGCTCATAAATCCAGTAACTTACATGAAACAACATACCAATTCCTTGAAAGACACAAACAACCAAAACTCATTTAAAGAGGAAAAGATAACCTAAATAAACTTGTGTCTGTGAAACAAATTGAATTAGTAGCTAAAAATCTTCCAAAGAAAAATACCAGGCCCAGATGATTTAACTTGTGAACTATACCAAACATTTAAAAAATAAATAATTCAAAAACTACAGAATCTTTTCTGGAAAGTAGAAAGGATGGCACTTTGCAACTTACTTTCTGAGGCCAGCAATAACTAAAACCAGAAAAAGATATGCAAGAAAACAGCAATCGTATATCCTATGAATCTAGATTAGAAATATTCAATAAAATATTAGTAAATTAAACTTAATAATGTATAAAAGGTATTAAGTACCATGCCTAGCAGGGTCGATCTTAGGATGCGATGCTGGTTTAACCTTCATAAATCTATCAATTTATGTGACTACATTAACAAGGTGATGGAAGATATCGCATGGTCATATCAACAGATACAGAAAAGTACTAAATAACATGCAATAAGCATTCACAATAAAACTTTTCAAAAACCTAGGAGTGGAAGGAAATTTTTTTAACCTAATAAAGGGCAGCTGAAAAACTTACAGCTAACATTATATTTAATGATGGCAGACTGAATGCTTTCCTCTCTTAGGTCACGCACAAGGCCTCCTTTACCATTCTTAAGCAACATTTTACTGGAAATACCCAACTAGTGCAACAAGGCAAGAGAAATAACTCAAATCTATACAAAGCAGAGAGGAAGAACTAAAACTGCCTTTATTTGTAGATGAGGTAAACATCTAGTGAGAAAACCATAAAGAACCTACAAACCAAAAGCAAATAAACAAAAAGCAAAAATTAAAAAAAAAAAAACACCTCTGGAACTAATATGCAAGTTTAGCAAGAGCACAGGACACAAGGTAAATATGCAAACGTCAATAGCTTTCCCAAAAGCAATAAACAAATGGAATTTGAAATAAAAAAAAAACAAAGCACGTGTATCATTTAAAATAATTCCCCAAAAAGAAGTACTTAAGTATAAAATTAATGAAATCTGTACAAGATCTATATATGAAAAACTACAAAACACTGATAAAACAATATATACATATATTTTTAGTTTTGTTCACTGAGAGGGCCTAGAAGCAATTATATCTCAGCAGCAATGAACATAATCACTATCTAGATCTTGGTTTCTAATACCATTCTCCAATAAAAAGAACAAGAATTCTTGAAGAAATGGCTGATGTTAGGGCAGAGGGAGAGGATATACAAGATGAGCCTGGAACGTCTTTTAGCAGCAGAAGGTAAGGGAGTGTTTATAAAACCAAAGTACTGAGCATGACACAGGAGCTAAGAAAAAAGAGCTCTCAATGCCCAAAGCTGGAAAAACTGGAGCAACAAAAGAAACAAAGTTTCTGGATTATAACCCAAAATATAAAATAATTTTCCTTAAATCCATACTGATACAACTAAATGATCGAATAGATGAGTAAATGAAGGAGAAAAAATAAATCACCCATGCAAAATTTCAAATAATTTACATAAATAATTTACATTCTGCCCTCAAGGAGGTGGAACCTAACTCTGTACTCCTTAAGTGTGGGCTGCACATAATGAGTTGCATCCAAAGAGTGCAGTGGGACAAAACGGGTAAACGAGTAACTATGCAGTAGAAAAACCTTACAAATACCACCTCAGCCAGCAGATCAAGGTCAACAACAGTGATAAGTCACCTTAACAGTATGTTCCCTTGATATGATGTAATGAAATGGCACTTTACCTCTGTGGTTTTTCTCCCCCAAACCCATAATCCCTGTCTGACCATGAGAAAAATATCAGACAAGCCCAATCTGAGAGCAATCTACAAAATACCTGGCGAGCATTTCTCAAATCTGTCAAGGACATAAAAAATAAAGTCTGAGGAACTGCCATATATCAAGGAGATGAAGGAGACATGACTAAATGTAATGTGGTGTTCTTGATGTGATCCTGAAAGAGGCAAAGGATGTTTAGAAAAAACTAATAAAATCCAAATAAAGTATGGAGTTTGCCAATGTTGGCTTCTCACTTGCAAGTGGTATACCATAGTAGTGTAAGATGTTAAGGATAGAGGAAACTGGGTGTGTGGTATATAGGAACAGTCTGTACCTGTTTTGTAACTTTTTTCATAAATATAAACCTATTCTAAAATAAAATGTTTATTTAAATTTAAAAAAGAGGAAATGGGGAGTGCAGGGTAGGGAAGGATTAGTAGTTGGGGCTGGGCATCAATGATCAAGTACCATTTAAGCAAGATCTGAAGAAGATGACAAGAGTTAGCCAGACGCATTTCTGAGAAAGAGTGCTACAGGCAAGGCGAAGCATCAATGTAAAGGCCCAAGGCAGGAGTGGACCTGGTATATTCAGAAACCAGTAGGAAGGTCAGTTGTAAATGCATCATAGGGACCAAAAGGGGCTGGAAGCAGAAGAGTTGAGGAGAGGCTAGAAAGGTAACTGGCTGTGGAAAAAAAGATGATGTAGTACATTGTAGTCCACTGTGTGATGTTGGCTTTTACTTTGAGCCACTGTTGAATTTTAAGCAGGGTAAATACATCATGCAACTTAAGTTTTAAAAGCATCCCTCTGATCCTAGAAAAGGAAAAGACACTAGTGAAGAAAACTGGTGAAATCTGAATGAGGTTTGTAAACTACAGTTCATTTACAGAAATACATCGATGTTAATTTCTTAGTGTTGACAAATGTAATACAGATAGTTATGTAAGATGTTAACATTAGGGAAACTGAGTGAAATGTATGTGGCCACTGTCTGTATTATCTTTGCAACTTTTCTGTAAATGTGAAATTATTTCAAAATAGAAGGCTTTATTAAGAAAATAAATTGCACACAAAGAGGCCAGGTCAATTAAGTGTTTTTTAATAACCATAAAGGAGGGGATGGGGTACAAGAGAAACATGGAAGTGATAGCTATGTCAATCATTCTGTGATGATGGTATCATGGGTGTATGGATATATCCAAGCTTATCAAATTATATATATTAAATATGTGCATTTTTTGCATATCAGTCGTACTTCAATAAAGCTATTAAAATAATAAATTGTATTGTCATCATTTAAAAAATGAAATTGCGGGGTACCTGGGTGGCTCAGTCAGTTAAACCTCTGACTCAGTTTTGGCTCAGGTCATGATCTCATGGTTTGTGAGATCGAACCCCACATGAGACTCCAGGCTGAAAGCACAAAGTCTTCTTGGGATTGTCTGTCTCTCTCTCTCTGCTCCTCCCCCACTCATGCTCTCCCTCAAAATAAATAAATAAACTTTAAGAAAATAAAACTGCATTGTAGGAAGGCAGGAGAAATCAATTATTCTAGTCAGAGGCTTTGACCCATCACATGCCAATCTCTAACACACCAAAATCACAGATTTCATTTCATGTGAAAAGTTGGCAAAAGACTCATTCCAATACTTTGTGTTGTAACCAGTCATGGACGGAATCTCTTCTAAGACTCAGACCAGTAGAGCAGCTTCTGAGTACTCAGCAGGACAAGGGAGGTTGGAATGGTGTAGGTCACAAGTATGCAAACTTCAAAAGACTATTTGAAAGGGAACCAATAACATCCATGTACAGAGCTCCTGGTAAGTATCCAGTAGAACATGAGGATGGTGGGAAGGAGTGGGGTGTTTGCTCGGGGGAGAGAATACTTACTTAAATGCTCCTTAGTTGACTACTATATTTCTCCAACTACTGAATTCAGATTCTCTCTAAATATCAATGGTCTGATTTCTTTATCACTTTACATTCTACAACTTAATTTATAGCCTTGAGACTCTAACCACATCTTAGTTTAGATAAATTGCCTTACATTTAGTACTGGCATAATACTGTGATACTTTATGGTCAAAAGGCAGGGATTTATAATGGACGGCCATTAACAGTTCTTCCAAAGCTTCATCTCCTCAGTGTCCAGAGTGTACAATTAAATTGTCACTTGTTTGAGGTTAAAGATTTTCTGCATTCACTTTGGTCACATTTTTCCCTTTGGAAAGAGCTGCTTCCTCTCTTGGAATCCCTTCTTTGGATGCTACATTGGTAAAATTTCTCATTAGTTGCAATTTAGCAGTAACTAAATAATGGCATTTGCACTAATATATAATTGATATCTATTTGTGGAGGATGGTAAGGAAGGCTTTTGGATCACGGAAATTCAAATAGATCTTTTCTGTCAAGCTTCAATGTAATCCTCATTGTAAGCGGTGAAAAACCCTTCCTGAGAAGATAACTTATCCCACTAAACTCACACTTACATGTGGCATCATGTATAAGTGGGTCATTGTTGTCTTTTCTTTTTCTGCATGCCACATCTCTATTCACCTTACCTTGGGACAACAATGAAATATTCTAAGTTACAGAATGATGACTTATTGAAAACTCCATAAATTACTTTCCTTTTTTTAATAAAAAGGAATGCATTTCTTTAGAATTGTATTGATTTATCTCCAGGAACTCCAAAAGCTCTGAAAGACATGAATGTGCTTCACATTACTGTCAGTATTTTTCTTAAAACATCTATTAATTATTCAAAATATGCTAAGGGGTGTTTCAGAGGCACAACAAAATGTTTAAATAGATACTTCCAAATATCTTATATGGTTGTTTAATATTTATGATGTGTTCTCACCTTTATAAAATGCAATGACCCTAGATCTCTTCTATGGAACATCACTTGCCTCGCAATAAATAAGTGGATAAAAAAGGTGGACTAACTAGCTTAAGTTTTACACCATCCAATTAATCTTTCATAAGATAAATATCTTAAAGCAATGTGGAGAATAGAGAAAAGGCTAAATCCATCTAGTATTACCAAAAATAGAACCTTATATTTTCAATGCTTTGTAAATTATAAACCACTTTTTCATAAATTAACTTCTTTGAGCCTTACAGCAACTCTGATAGATAGGTAAAATAGGTGTCTTATTTCCATTTCAGAGATGGAGACGTGTCATAACTTGCCCGAAGTACATACATTAAAAAGGAGAATAGGAATAACTAGAGAACTAGTATTTGATATTTGATCCAATGATCAATATTAGGCTAGAGAACTTTGAATGGAATTACCTGTACTAAAATGAAAATCGTATCACTCTGTTTTCTCCTTTCCCAGAAGAGGAAACTAGCAGAACTTAAGGTAATTTTGTAATCATGTATCTACCAGTCTATCTATTAGAAATTACTTGCAAGTACACTCATTTCTTTCACATCACTGGTAAAAAAAAAAAAAAAGACCAAAAGAACTGGCTGTGATAGTTGAAAATACTTTAAAGCATGGACAACTGTCTCCCCAAATTAATGTGTCCAGAAGAAACTGTACCCATCTCCTAGATACTCATCTTTTAAGCCCACCACGATGCCCAAAAGATGCTCTAAATTTAATATTCCCGTAAATTCTGGTATAATCTGCGTATGCTCAAGGAGTGCCTTACCCTTATAAACACTCTAAAGGTGGGGATTAGAGACCAGAGAGGAGGGGGAGGCTCTCACACTGGCCCCCTTTTCCAGGCAGGGTGACTATAAGGAGAAGGGAAATCGAGGATAAGAAGAAGATCAGGATTAGTACAATGCAGTCTTTCAGTTACACGCCTTCATCAACTTTCATCCTTCACTACCCAAATTTACCCCAGCTGTCTCTCCAAGCTTGAGTAGAAATTAAGCCCCACCCTACCTCTGTACATTCAAGACAAATGCTTCCTAATATTTAGGTTACCCAAATAGCTCACCATCTAGTTACAAAGGCCTAACATGTGACAAATAAATAAGTGAACCCGTATATCTTGCCATGAGCTCTAAGCACTTCTGAAATAAAATGACAGATCATTATTGCTCATCTATTATGCACAAAAAACTGTCCTTCACACAATAATTATCATCACTGTTGGTTTTCAATAATGTTAATTAACAAGAGAAACAGTGTAAATTCCTAATTATTACATCAGAGTTTATAATCAGCTAAACTAGGATAAAATTAAGTCTTATCATCTAACCTTGGAATCTGCTACATCTTAATTTTTCCCATGATGTGGCTTTAATTTGTAGCTGTGATGCAGGACAAGTTTGTACTTGTTATCAGCAAATAATTGCAGGTTATAGTGAAAAAAGAAAACAGTAACCTAAGTAGTATGGGGTGATGATTGCAAATTCTGTACTCCAACACATGAACCAGTGGGAATTTACTTCATTATCTGTATTTAGAATTCCATTAAAGAAGATAGTGGTATGGGGCGCCTGGGTGGCTTAGTCGGTTAGGCGTCCGACTTTCGCTTAGGTCATGATCTCGCGGTTCGTGGGTTTGAGCCCCGCGTCGGGCTCTGTGCTGACTGCCAGCTCAGAGCCTGGAGCCTGTTTCAGTCTGTGACTCCCTCTCACTCTGACCCTTCCCTGTTCACGCTGTCTCTCTCTATCCTAGAAATAAAAAAAATAAATAAATAAAAAAAATAAAGAAGATAGTGGTGGAAGAATCCATTCTATGAATTTTTCATGTTAAACTCCCAATGCATTTTTTTAAATTTGGAAATAAATGTCTGATATAAGAAGGTATATATCTCTTCGTGAAGTTAAATTATAGGATATAATATTTCTTAGTAATAGGTATGTTAAAGAGAGATTTTTAGTGGCATCAATAATATTGATTGTCCTTGTAGAAAACCAGTCTGTTTCCACCTAGTAGGGAATATTACTCCGAGCTCTTCTCTGTTCACAAGTCTGAAAAATTCTGTCAATTTCATAGACACTGATTTATTAAGCTATCTTAATCTAGGTGTGATATTTATCTTTCTTTACTATTTTTTCACTCTTTCAGTATTACCTTTAACAAGGCCATCAGTGTTCGCCATCTGAATACCACATATAACTTCCTCCCTGCTTTGTCGTTCTCTAAGTATTTTCCAAATATACTCCTTCCTTACCATTCCCTTGAAAACAGATATTCCCCTCCATGTACCACCTAATTTCTCTTTTCCTCATTTGGAAAAAGTTTGTACTTTGTGTGCCTACTACTCCTCATTAATTCAACTGTCAAAGGAAGATGACTTCCTTATTGCTAAATCCAATATTCACATCTCTGCTATTTTTTATGTATTTCTCAATAGTAGTCAGTATTGGTGACCACTTCCTCTTTCTTGAAACATTTTCCTTCCCTGCCTTTCAGTACTTAACACTTGATCCTGCCCTGTGGGCCATTCTAACTCATTCTACTTTGCTGGCTTCTCTGTGAGGCCTCAAAGACTCAATCAGTGACCCTCTAGTTTTCTGTATTTATCCAGTCACTTTTTTTTTTTTTTGGCTTTTAATACCACTTATGTACTTACAACTCCCAAAATTACCTGCCTGTGCCTAAGACATGCCTGGTACACCAGATTCATTTATGCATCTAACTATGTGATATATCAATTTAGATATTACATATGTCAACTTGGATATCTGGTTGCAGATACACTTAACAGAACATTCCAGAAGAGAACCCTTGATTTCACCATCTACCATAACTGCTCCTCCCTAACATTTTCCAATCTTAATAAATGTATACTGAGAGATTACTGCACCAAGCTTAGAGTTATTGAAATAGTTTAAGTTGCTTCAGATTTCATTAACTAGAGACAGTCAGTTAAAGGAACAAGACATACTTTCAAAACCAGTATAATGAAGATCTTTCTGATCTTTCCATTTACAGAGATTTTCTAAAGAAATCAGATCTGCACAAGTGGAAGTGTTCATCTTTGCTGGGAGAACAATCAGTTTGCAGTGACTGAAAAGAAAGCAGGGTGTGTGAGCAAAGATGCAGGGAGTAGTAATGGGAATTTGTGGAAATGATCTTCTTTCACATTCACTGAAAGGGGAAACAAGGTCTTCAGCTGAGAGTTATTGTGGAAAAATTTGTTGCAACCAGGCTCAGTGAATTTCAAACAAATTCTTAGGAAATGAATGTCACAAGGGGCGCCTGGGTGGCTCAATCAATTAAGCATCCAACTCTTGATTTCAGCTCAGGCCACGATCTCATGGTTCATGAGATTGAGCCCCACATTGGGCTCTGCACTAACAGCATAATGACAGCTTGGGATTCTCTCTTTCCTTCTCCCTCTGACCTGGCCTCACTTGCGCTAGCGCTCTCTCTCCCTCAAAATAAATAAATACTTTTTTTTTTTTTTAAAAAAGGAGTTGAATGTTATGAATCCAACTGAACATCTCCTCACAGAGACCACAGTTAAGGCATGGAGGACAAAGGGAAATTATAGGAAAGCACACTGGTAGACAGACAAGCATTGTTGGGTGGCATGAGGAATATATCCTCAGGGAGTAGAATATTAAAACATGCAGTATTTTCATTGAACAAATGAAAGAGTTGTCTAGAAGATAAAAACACTAATTGGCCAGCAGTAGGGATATATGGATGTCTCTTCTAATACAGATGAAAAGATAGAATTTCTTAATACGGCCTAAATTAAAGATCACATGTATTACTATTAGCTTGTGAACTAATGACTATGCTTATAAGCTTATCCCAGAAGCATCAGAGACTCATAATAATAAGATAGTAAAGTTGTCAAAGGTTCCTTAGAACATTCTCTCAACCCAGGCAGTTACTACTTTTAACAGATAACCATGGAGATTACGTAAGAAAATTTCCAGGGATGGTGACCAATAATCTATCTGGAGAGGCAGTATTAGCTTAGTGGTAAAGAGTTATGGTTTCTGGAGCTAGACTGTCTGGATTCAAATTGTAATTCTGATACATATTAGCTATGTGACCTTTGAGCAAGTCTCTTAAACTTTGAGCCTCCTGTTCCTCATCTGTGAAATAAATAACAATAATATCAACTGTGAGGATTGCTGTGATTATTCTGAATTTAAAAAAGGCTTACCTCACTATAAAATCTCTGTACACGGAAAGATCAAAAAGATCTTCATTATACTCGTTTTGAAAGCGTGTCTTGTTCCTTTAACCAACTATCTCTAGTTAATGAAATCTGAAGCAACTTCAACTATTTCAATAACTCCTTCCTCATATGACCTCCTAACTCTTTCAGGGCTATATTTTTGGTTGATTTTACACAATTATAACATGAAGTGTAATTATTATACATATTTCTTGAAAAGAGCACTCCCTTCCTATTCATAATTGCTCCCTTCACAGCCCCATACTGGATATGGGATGTGGGATATTTGCTCAAGGACTGTATGCTGAATGACTGGCAACTCTTCCAATTTTTAAAGACAATTCTTATGTGCTTTCTATGTGTTCTGCTCTTCCAGCTCAACATTTCCAAAATTTTCACTAATTCCTCATATGTCATCATTTCAACCTCCCACTCAGCTTCCTTTGAACATATTCCAGTCTTTCAAAGATCCTCATAAAATGTGGCACCCAGAACTGAACCCAACATACCACATATGGCCCAACAAATACAGAGTATTCTGGAATTATCAGTTCCCTAATGTGGACATTATTCTTCTACAAATGCAACAAAGAACAACATACATTCTGAAGAATGGCTGATTTATTAGTATTCCACCACTAACGTTTCTCTCAACAGATGTAGTTCATATGGAAAAGCATCCATCATCAACTCTCAAAATGTAATGTATAACTTTTATAAAAGGTTGAGGCTGCCTTGATATCCAAATATCTACATGCTTCTAATTCACTTTGTTAACGTCACCTAGAGAGTCATATGGTCATGAATCACTATTAAAGTATCTAAAATTATAGGGTGTACCTCTTCTGAGGTTATGTTTTCTGCCACTAAGCATACATATACAATAGAGAATATAATTTTTATTGAAAAATTGGGCAATACCCAGTATTAGCTCATGAGTTATACAGTCCAAGATCTAATCAAACAAGTTAAGGTCTCTTCACTTCTTTATTTTTGTCAGCTTAACTAAGGTATAACAGACAAATAAAACCATATATGTGCAAGGTGTACAACATGATGATTTGATATACATATACAGTGTGAAATGATTACCACATGACTGTATGACCCTAGGTGACCTTAACAAGGTGAATTAGAAGCATGTAGATATATTTTTTAATGTGTTAAGATATTTTAAAAGTTAGTGAAAGCTTGTGAGTTCAAGTCCCAAATCAGGCTCTGTGCTGACAGCTTAGAGCCTGGAGCCTGCTTCAGATTCTATGTCTCCTCCTCTTTCTGTTCTTCCCCCACTCATACTCTGTCTCCCTCTGTCTCAAAAATAAACATTAAAAATTTTTTTAAATAAAAGTTAATGAATACAGAAATTCTACCATGTGAAATTCTTTTGTGAGAATTCAGAGCTTGGACCAGCAACAATAAGATCAAAAGTGTCCTTAGAAGAGTAGTAAGCACAGGCTGAGATAATGCTCTCATTATAATGCAGAAAAGTTTTCCATTATTTTAATTTGATCACTCCTGGAAGATGCTCATTTTATCACTTTGAAGATCAGTTCGAAGATACAGACACACACACACACACACACACACACACACACACGTTCGAAAGTGAAGAACAAACTCAAAATCCCTCTGGGACTGTCATCTATAGTGACAAAACAGAATAGAAACCATATTACTTTTCAAACAGGCTTATGAGGATATTATTGAAGTGAAATCTTGTGTTAAAATCTCCCCTGCACTGAAAAACATGAAATGCTATAATCAGAAAATGACATAAGTGAAAAACATTACATTTATGGGCTATAAGCCAGGATTTCGAAAGGAGACAGTATAGGGAAAAAAACACAAAAGAGAAAATTAAAGTATCAATGCCTCTGGCATCCACTTAGGGCACTATTCATAGAATAATGTGATTTTATAATGATTTAGGTCATCCTTCCATATGATTCCATTAGGTAAAATGACAGTATTTTCCCCCATGTCACTGATGAAGAGATTTGAGCAGCATTTCAAATTCTCACTTTGACTAGCAGGAAATGTAAGGCTGCTTCTGGTAGCACAGTGTGGTGAATGACCTCGATGCCCCTGCAAGTCTAGGAACATGAAAATCCTGGACAAAAGTGTTAATTCACAACTTAGCTATATATAGAGTAAAAGATGTTTCTATCTTTGTTTCCAGAAGCAAAAAGGAAGTCAAAACCATGGTAACTCTACAGGTTGATATCATGGTGCTTTAGTATGTTATCAAACCTGAAAACAGGTCCTGGTAGCATGAGACTCAGGTTGTAATGCCCAGAGGATGTGGTCTTGTGCCAGTACGAAGCCTGATATGAAGAAATGGAACTGAAATCTCTGCATAAATCCCTGCATTAAAGGGAATTGGAAAAACTACACTTTCTGGAATTAGAGAAGCAACAAGGAAAATGGTTATCTGCCCAGTCTTCTGGCTGGGAAATAATTAAGACTTCTTTGAGAAAACAAAATCCTAGACTCTGCCATGCATGTGTGGAGATTCAAATTTTTATCTCCTATGAGACAGAAGAATTCTGCGGTTAGACATTAATGTCAAACCCTCATCTAATATGAAAACCCTAAGGTCCCTGTCAGAACACGAGGAGTACAGTCACAAACCCAGAAACCCTTTGTAGAAAAATAATTTTTTTTAATTAAAAAAAATGTAATTTCCTCAGTATATTTTCTAAAGCTAGGATAATTATGATATTCCAACCATTAAGAGATAATAAGGGAAAACAAAATAATTACACCAATCTCATTTAGGAATATAATGTTAAATCCTAAATGGCATAATAGGAAACTGAATGTATCACTCTATTAAATCAATCGAGGATTCCATTTCCATTAATATGTTGAGCAACGCTATCATGGAAAAGTAAACCTGAGTGACATTTTTGATTCTTAATCATCATTGAGCTAAGAAAAAGGAATAAATCCTGAAATGCCAAAAACAAATTGGAAGAAGAACTGCAGAGAGGTGAGCAACCTCTTAAGGCAGTTTTTAAACAGAGGCCTTGTGCTGAACTTTTGCTTTCTGGAGAAGGAAAAACTCCCCCCTTGGAATTTCTAAACATTGATTCTAAGTAGGTGAGTTTACAGCTGAATTTCACACTACTCCCAAGGAAACATAAAACCTCCCCAGAAGAAGGAACTTTACTCTAAGCCTAAGGAATACCCACACAAATACAACATTGCAAAGCATAGGTACATATAATAAAAATTCATAAGATGTTACATCAAAACATCAAAATGATGCACCATGATCAAGTCAGAAAAATGATAGAATTAGATACACAAAAATGTCATACGTAGGACTCATCAGATACACAATACAAAATAATTATGTTTAAAACATCTAAAGAAGTAAGAAATAAAAAATATCAGCAGAAACTTATAAAAGTAACAAAACAAATTACAGAAAAACAGAGTATCTAGAAATTAAAAATACTGTACAATTTGTATATATACAATGGAGAATTACTCGGCAATCAAAAAGAATGAAATCTTGCTATTTGCAACTACATGGATGGAACTAGAGTATTATGCTAAGTGAAATTAGTCGGAGTAAAACAAAGATCATATGACTTCACTGCAATGAGGACTTTAAGACACAGAACAGATGAACGTAAGGAAAGGGAAGCACAAATAATATAAAAATAAGAATGGGGACAAAACATGATAGACTCCTAAATATGGAAAACAGAGGGTTACTGGAGGGGTTGTGGGAGGGGGGATGGGCTAAATGGGTGAGGGACATTAAGGAATCTACTCCTGAAATCATGGTTGCACTAGAGGCTAACTAACTTGGATGTAAATTAAGAAAAAATAAATTAGAAAAAAGAAAAAACTATTTTAAAAACACTATACAATTTGAACTTTAAGTACTCAAGATCAGCTAAGCAATATATTCAATGGAGATGAGGAAAAACTAATAATTGATAGATATGAAGAAATTGTCCAGAATGTTTAATAGAGAAAAAAGGTAGTGAATATTAGAAATTAAGAGAAATGGAAGACTGAGAAAGAAGGCCTCATATATCTGAATAATATTCTTCTATTTTCTCTAGGCTCTCCATCTGGAAATCCAATTTAAGATATTTACAGAGAATTTTCCAAAATTACTAAAATATACCAAACCTCAAAGTCATTCAATTATACATAGAACATTCTTTAATGGCCATACATTTTATCATGAAGCAAATAAAAATTTTAATAAATTGCAATCATATACAATATGTTCTCTCATACAAAGTAATTAAGTGAAAATCAGCAATAAATGCTAATTAGGAAAGCCTTGTATATTTATAAATTATAAAACATATTTCAAACGACTCATGACTAAATGAATTAACCATGCTGGAAAGACAATTAGATGATAGATACATAAGAAAACTACTTAAAATGCCATAAGTCATGCATTTGTACTGGGAAATAGAAAGGCTAAAATTTATGATCCAAACATACAACTGAAAAGCTTTGGAAATAAACCAGAGAATCTAAGGAAGATAAAATGAAGACATAATACAGATACAAACACAACTTGGTAAATTAGTAATAAGAAAAGAATAAAAGAGAAAATCAGCATTATTATTTGAAAAGATTTAAAAAAAACAGAAAACCAAAATAAAACAAAAAAGGGAGACATTAAAAAATGTTAAGGAAATAAAGAGTTGAGAAGATGAAATAACTAAACATCAACAAAAAAACTTAGCTCACATAAACAGTCTTATAAAAATATTAGTAAGCAATATTGAAACAAAATGATATGGAAAATATAAATAATTTTTCAAAATAGCTAAACAGTCAAAGAAACTATCAGAGCTTTAAAATTTTCCATGTTCAGAAAGTTTTACCGGTGAGCTCTAAGAAAAACTTTACCAACTTTAAAAATATTCCAAGGACTGGAAAATGGTAAACAGTCCATTTGACTATGATAATCAAAATTATTATAAACGTGATACCATAAAGCAAACCAACAAATTAAAGAAAATGTTTTTTAAAATTATCAATCTCCACATCAATCCAAAGTGTCTGCATTATTTTACTGTCAAGGGCCAAACTGAAAATAGTTTATGGGCCAGATAGTCTCCAATGCCCTTGTAGCACAACCGCACCCTTGTAGCACAGAAACAGCCCTAAACAATATGTAAAAGACTAAGGAGAGCTGTGTTTCAGTAAAACTTTATTTACAAAATCAGGTTGTGGTCATGCCCTGGCATCTACCTGCCCTCCACCTGTGCTGCTCTACTGAGAGCAGCCAATGAGGAATTGATTACAAAACTCAACCCACTTGTCTCAAAGCAGAAAGCCTCTGGAAAGGTGCTTTGCAAACCAATGCTGTCTGAGACTACATCCTTGCTTGGTTCTGTCCCTTTCCCTCCTACAGAGCATTCTCTTAATAATTCATCTGCAACCAAACATCTGTCTGCTTTTAGTTTCCTGACCTAAGACACAACTGCATCGAACAACGTGAAAAAGCATAGAATATAGTTGTTTTTTTTTAGCTGATCACATCTTTTTTTAATAGTTTATTGTCGAGTTGGTTTCCATATAACACCAGTGCTCATCCCCACAAGTGCCCTCCTCCATGCCCATCACCCCTTTCCCCCTCTCCCCCACCCCCATCAGCCCTCAGTTTGTTCTTGGCATTCAAGAGTCTCTCATGGTTTGCCTCCTTCCCTCTCCCCAACTATTTTTCCCCTTCTCCTCCCACACGGTCCTCCAAAAGTTCCTCCTAATCCACCTATACGTGCAAACACAGGGTATCTGTCCTTCTCTGCCTGACTTGTTTCACTCAGCATAACACCCTCAGGGTCCATCCATGTTGCTACACATGGCCAGATTTCATTCTTTCTCATTGCCATGTAGTATTCCATTGTAGAGATAAACCACATCTTCTTGCTCCATTCATCAGTTGATGGACACTTAGGCTCTTTCCATGATTTGGCTATTGTTGAGAGTGCTGCTATGAACATTGGGGTCCATGTGCCCCTAGGCATCAGCACTCCTGGATCCCTTGGGTAAATTCCTAGCAGTGTTATTGCTGGGTCATAGGGGAGTTCTATTGTGATTTTTTTGAGGAACCTCCACACTGTTTTCCAGAGGGGCTGCACCAGTTTATGTTTCCACCAACAGTGTAGGAGGGTGCCCGTTTCTCCACATCCTCGCCAGCATGTAGAGTCTCTTGACTTACCTTAAGTTTGTTCAGGGATATAATTTACCCCAGTGACAAAATTACTGAGAAAATCATATGAATTTCAATAACATTTAAATATGTTTAATTTTTTTTAACTACTAGCAAATTTGGTATATAAACGAACTTCTTTAAAAGCAAATATTAAAGTCAAGGTGAAACAAAGGAAATATCCCTTTTAAGATAACGAATAAGACAAGAATGCCTGCTATCACCTCCTCTCTTTAGCACTCTAATGGAGGACTCAGCCAGTATCACATACAAGGAAGAACAATTTAAACATAGAATGGTTAGAAAGGAAAGCACAGAATTGTCATTATTCACTTAAGATAATTGCCTATATAGAAACTCAAAAGTAATTATAGTTAAATGTACACAATTAATGAGTATTTACCAAGTTTGCTGGGAAATAATTAATATAAAAAAATAAACTATACCCCAATCTATACACACATAAATCCTACAGTTATTTCTGAAAACTTTACAATAATAACAAAAATAAAGCTAAGAATAAATCTAGCAAAAGTTGTACAAGGTCTTTTTAGAGGTAATTGCAAAGCTTATTATTAAAGAAAACCTAAATGAGTAGAGAAGACTGTGATATGGAAGACACAATATCATAAATATGTAAAATATCCCAGTATTTTATCAATTTAATTTTAATCAAAATTTCACCTGGCAGGGAAAGAATAGTTCAATATTTATTCATGTCATTAATGTTATTTCACCATTAACAGATAAAACATAAGAGGAATGTTTAAGAGTATGGATTTGGCAATTTGTTAGCCAGGATTAAAAGCCCAGCTCCATCACTGACAGACTATGAGACTTCAGTAAAGTTACTTAATCTGTCTGGACTTCAGTTTCTTCATTTATAAAGTAAATATAGAAGTATTTACCTGATGGGGTGTTGTAAGGACTGAGTTAATATGTATAAACCACTGTGACAGTTAATTTTAGGTCCACTTGATTGGGCCAACGGATGACCAGATAGCTGGTTAAATGTTATTTCTGGGTGTGAGGCTGTTCCTCGAAGAGGTTAGCATCTGAACTGGTGGACATAGTAAAGCAGATAGCCCTTCCCAATGTGGGTGGGCATCTGCCATTCTGTTCAAAGTCTGAATATAAGAGAATGGTGAAAGAAGGTTGAATTTGTTCTCTGCCAAACTGAGCTGGTATCTCAGCCATCTCACCCCGCCTAGAATCTACACCATCAGCTATCTGGCTCCCAGGGCTTTAAAGGACACCACTCGTTTCCCTGGGTCTCCAACGTATAGGCAGAACATGGGACTTCTCAGTCTCCATAATCATGTGACCCAGTACCTATATCCTGTTGGTTCTGCTTTTCTCAAGAACCCTGATTAATACAAATAGGGGTGTGCTGTATAGTTCCTGTTTGCCGCAATATCCACTCTGGATCCCTCTACACTCCGCTCTGTGCTCCAAGTCCATTCTTTATGGACTGAACCCATAGCTTCTGTAGCCCTCAGGCTTTCAGTTGGGTTCAGCCAATGAGAGATACTGGCAACAAAATGGAGGGCAAAAGCAGTGTGAGGGCAGAGTACTTTTTCCCTGGTGCACTCCCCAACCTCCCTCCCACAGACTCCTGTGGACTGCCTGCTTTCCTCTATGGGAATCCACAGCTCCTCTCAAACAGCTATATCCATACCCTTCAGGCCTGTGGCAGCATGAGCTCCCAGAGGTATGGCACTATCACACCTTGTTTTGCCTAAAGCATATTCACAACTTTGCAAGTAATCGTCATTCAATAGCATCAGAAAATGTATATAACCAAATTAGACCTATTATTTATTTATAGATTTTATTTTTCAGTAATCTATGCCCAATGGAGGGTTTGAACCTACAACCTCGAGATCAAGAGTCACATACTCTACTGACCAAGCCAGCCAGGTGCCCCTAGACCTATTATTTACAAAAATACCACTGGCAATATTTAAGAGACACCCAGGGATCCTCTCTCCCCCTCTTCTAGCCCCTGTTCATGCTCACTCTCTTTCTCAAAAATAAAGAAATAAACTTCAAAAAAAAATTTTTAAAGACTCCCAGGAATAAATCTAATAAAAAATGTCAGACATAATGGACAAATTTATTAATTTGCTACAGACACAGTAAATGCTAACATTTTTAGATGGGTAGATTATGTGCGTGGACACAAAGACTACACATTGTAAAGATGTCAAGGTTTTCTTCATCTAGGAGTTCAATGCATATCAAAAAACAGTATTTTTGCAGAAATTAAAAAACTGATCTGATAATACATATAGAAGTTTAAGAGGGCCATAATAGCCACATAATTTTGAAGAACTCTAGGAGGGATACTCTGTACAAAACATATGGCTTATTAAAAGTATACAGTAATTTTTAAAATGTGATGTTGGCAAAAAATTAGGGATAATCAATAAAACAATGACAAAAATAGTCCATAGATATGTTAACATGCATATACACATATGCATACACACCAAGAATTTGGTATAAGACAGGTTACATTATGAATGCATGGAAGGGAGAATGTTCCATTCAAATTTTTAAAAAATAATGTTTATTTATTTTTGAGAGAGAGAGAGAGAGACAGAGCAAAAGTTGGGGAGGAGCAGAGAGAGAGGAAGACACAGAATCAGAAGCAGGCTCCAGGCTCTGAGCTGTCAGCACAGAGCCTGACACAGGGCTCGAATTCGCAAACTGCGAGATCAAGACTGGAGGTGAAGTCGGATGGATACTTAACCAAATGAGCCACCCAGGCACCCCTGCTCCATTTGAATTTTTAAAGAACACCAATACATCTGGCCATTCATATGGAAAAACATTTTTTTACTACACTACACAAGCCTAATATTAATTGAAGCCTGATGAGAAGAATTAAAATATAAAAATATTAAAATGTATAGCAAATATAGTAATGATACTGAGGTAGTAAAGGAGAGAAAAAGACCAAAACAAGGAATTGAGAATAAACAAAAACTATGAATTTACCTTTGGTAAAATTAAAATATCAAAAGATGCCATAAATAAGTTAAAATATAAGCCGTAGTGTGAGAAAAGATGCTTGGAATAATTCTAGTGAGTTCAGTATTAGTATATAAGATAAAGATACAGATGTAAATATACAGATAAAAAAATATTTACCATATGTGCATGTGCACGTACACGTGTGTATATTTAACAGAAGAAAAATCCTGAATGGCTAACGAAATAAAACAAGTTACTCTACGTCCTCACCAACCAGGAAAAAAAATTATCAAGAAAATTTTATTATATATCAGTCTGATCCACATCTACTTAAAGTGCCTGATGTTACCAAGTGCTGATAGGAAAATGCAATAGAAACTTTCATACACTATTTTTGGGGATGTAAAATGGTGGTTTTATAAAATCTATAGCCCAAACTGAGGGAAGATCTCCCCCTCCCTTCTGAGTCATAAATTAAATATTAGGTTCTTATAAAGCACTGAATATAAGTTTCATACAGATATCAATCAGAAACGTTTACAAATAGATTTCTTGTTTGTTACTCAAGATAACATTAAGTAGTATTATGACCTTGCAGTTTTTAGCTTTCTCTTGGCAAGTTCCCTTTCCTTTAGTAATTTTATACTTGTGAATTGTAGAAATGTTTAGACTTCACTTTAAAAATCATTTTTAGACTTCACATTTATTTATGATCACCTCATATTTATAATGTGGCAAAAATATAAAAGACCATTAAATGATGTGGACACGTATCATTTACAATAATAATGCACAAGTCAGAATAGAATAGAATTAGGTCCCCCCAAAAAATAAGTGCTTAAACCAAAATTATTCCGCCTCTCAATGCTGATATGATGGTAGTTAATTTCCTAAGCCTGGTTGAAAAACTAATCTGAATTTGAAAGAAATTTCCATCATTTTTCTTTTAGCTCCAGAATGCTGTACATAAATTGGAAATATTCACTTGTCAAAAATACCATTTCCCACTTTGAGTTCTGTTCTAATTTCCATCCTAAAAGTCATTCTGTGTGTGTGATACCAGAGCAGGACTTCGAGTTGTGCAGCCTCTGACATTAACAAAGGAATAATCTCTCCCTGGCACAGAAGGCATTTCCAAAAACTGTAGGACTTTTCTATCGATGTATCATTTAAATAATCCTTTCAATAAATGTCAATATCTACCACTCTAGATAATATATTCACCTACATTTATTTCCCTAAACCCAGCAACAAGTTACAAAGAAGCAATAAAATCAATGAAACCCACTGTATTCTACTTATCCAGCCTGAACAATTTCTCAAGACAGTAAGAGGTTTGCAGATGTACTGTGAGATGTCAAGTTATTTCAAAAGGCTTTTAAAAAGTTCAAACAGAACAGATGAAAATGGAGTTAAAATGTAAAATTACCCTTTCTTCACGGTAACAACTCAGCATTTCGGTCAAAATGGTTACTATAACAATCTAAGGATGATTATCATTAAAACAACCTATACATCACCAAGCACACTGTTAGTGATTTTTTTAAGAGTTGTTTTTTTTTTTTTAAAGTAGGCCTCATGCCCAACATGGGGATGGGACTCACAACCCTCAGATCAAGAGTTGCTTGCTGTACCAACTGAGCCAGTCAGGCACACAGCTGATAATGATTTTTAAGGTAGATATCCAGAATGGGAATTGCTGGATCAATGCATACCCATTTAAAACTTTAGGAAATCTTGCCAATATCTCACAGGGTTTGTTACAAGATATATTTAAATCAACACTGTATGAGAATCAGTGTATGCTCACCCCCTTGCCCATACTGTCAATCTTTAAAAACTCTTTACTGCGTGACAGTCAAACATTAAATTCCTAGTCTTATCTGTGATGTTGAATATCTTTCCAGAAATGTACTGGCCCTCTGAAAACTTCTGATCTCTTCCTGATTATAGCTTTAACCAACTGTCTGTTTTTTTAACTTATGGAACTGAATTGAATATTATCGCTTTCCCCAGTGTAGTTCAACAATGCTTCAATAATGTTATGAATGCTTATCCTTTCCTGAGTATGTTGCAAATATTTTTGTTCACTTTACATGTAATTTTTATCTTTGTGTTTGCTTGGATCAGACAACAATACTTACTTTTTATAGAATCAAACTTAAGTCTTTTTTTTCCTTAGAACTTTGAGATTTGGAGTATCACTTAAGAAGATGAACTCAAGGATAGTAAAAACACTGTCCCATATTTTCATCTAACCATAATAAAAATTATTTAAGCCTAGAATCTCCCTAAAATGTATTCTCACACATGGGGTGAGGTAAATAATGCACACTGTCTTTCCAAGAGTATGGCCATATTAAAAAGACACTGAATATCCCCTCCTTTGCCCACTGATAAAAAAATGGCATTTTAACAACTTATTAAAATTTACATATACACTATACATAAGACATACGTGTGTATGTATATATATATAGATGTGTGTGAGTCTTTACAAGTGTATGGCCAAATTATTACAACACCAATTAATAATATATATAACATATATATAAATATATGTGTATATACATGTATGTGTGTGTGTGTATATGTAAATATATATATGAGAATGAGTGTCTGGATTTTCTACTGTTTCATTGCCCTACTTTTCTTATGTAGTACTATCAAACTTTTAATAATGTTTCTTTATAAAATCTTTATACATAGTAATCTTCATTTTTTCATTTTATATACTTAGCTTTACGTAATCTTTCTTTAATTTGAGAATCCTATCAAGTTATATACAATATTCTTTTATTAAAACTGCATTTTATACTGATTCAACTCTTCCATTTCAATTTCATTTTAATAAGAATCATGAAGTTTGCAGCACATTTAAGCTAAGGAGCTTCAATTTTGCCAGGGTTTTGATAGTAGGTTAAGCCTACTTTCAGTAAGTCTTCTATATAAAGCTGTGTTTCCTCTTTTTGTTTTCAAGTTTTCCCTTTACACCCATCAATAGGGCCTTATCCATAGAGCTATAAAAGTCTTCCACAATTTTGGTCAATTTCTTTAGTATGTCATATTTATTATTTAATTCCAAATTACATTTTAAAATAATTATTGGTGCTAGTATACAGGAAAAAATGCTCTGTATATTTGTCTTGTACACAGACATCTAAAATTTTTATAAGAGTTGTAATTACTTGTTCACTTAATACTTTTAGATGTCATACATGGAAAATCATACAATCTGCTAAGGATGATAGTTTGTTCTCTTCCTTTCTAACATGCATGCTCCTCTTTTCTTTGTTTCCGTGAATTATGTAGGTAATATTTGAAAATAGGAATCAACTTTGTTTTGCTCCTGATTTCTAAGAGGAAGCATTCTTTAATGTTAAAAGGTTTTATTGTAGTATTTGATCAAATTTGGTAGATATGATTGATCAAATTAAGACAATTTCCTTTGTTCTTAATTTTTTTCTAACTTAAAAAAAATAAAGATAAGTGATAGTTTTAAAAGATACTTTTTTCAACATTTGTTTTTCCCTCTCTTTTAATTTCAAAATGTAGCAGTGCACATTAATGGATTTCTCAATATTGAGTCAATGTTATATTCTAATAATAGATCTTTTTATATTAATACAGAGAGGATACAGTGTGTTAGTATTTAGAAAATTTTGCCTTTATTGATATTTTCTCAATGGTGTATCTGTCTGAATGTGTGCATTTATGTGTTTGTGTGTTCCGTGTGATCTGTCCTTATCGATTTACTGTCTCAGTCATAGGCAAGCCTCAAAGAATGAACGTGAAAAATGTCAGTCTCTTTTTGTATGCTCTGAAAAGAAAATGCATGTAATACCCTCATTAAAGGATTAATAGGACTGACCTTTAAACATGGACTGGGTTTGGTGTCCAGTGAGGGAAAAGATTTTACCCACTTTTCCATTTATTGTCTGGTGGCTTATATATCCAAGTTTTCTATAAATTCAGCTTAATTTGAGTGGCTGCTATTTTCTCGGGAAAAAAAAGTAATTTCTCTAAAGTTTCATATTCTTTAATGATACACTAGAAGGAACTATATTTTTAATGATATATATTTTGGGGTACCTGTGTGGCTCAGTCCATTAAGCGTCTATCTCTTGATTTCGGCTCAGGTCATGATCTTACGGACGTGAAGACTGCCTAAGATTCTCTCTCTCCTTTTCCTTCTGCCCTTCTCCTGAATGTGCATATCCGCACACATGCACTCTCAAAAACATTACAGTATATTCCATACATTTGCTTAAGAGTCATTTCTCATTCTGTCTGATTGTGTTCTCTTTCTCTGTTCATCTAAATGCTGAAAAGAAACCAAATAAAGCTTAACTATTCGACTGATCTTTCCAAAGAAACAACTTTTGGTTTCTCTATCAACTTTTTTCCAATAACTCACTTATTTATCTCCTTACTAATTTGCTTCTTAAAAGTTTCATTGTGCTTGTATATCTTATGTACTTGAAATATACTTTAATATGTATTTGAAGCTATACTCTTTAAAACAAAAATGTTTGAGGCTCTAAATTATTTTCATGAAATCCTCTTTAGCATTACTTTAACATTTCAATATGAGGTATTCTCATTTTTCTTCATTTTTATATTTCTAATTTCCATCATAAATAATAATTATTATGTATTAGCCTTTAAAAGGCAGTTTTGAGTTTAGAGTTATCCTGTTGTAGTTTCCATTCTTATTGCATTACATTAAGTAAATGTAACTTTTAGAGGTTTTTCTTTTTTTTTCCTGTTTTCTAATTTTTTGAGATTGCTTAGAGTTGATTTTTCCAAACATTTTTGAAAAACTTTTATTCTAATTACTCATATTTCTTACTGATATTATTTAAATCCTCAATATCATTAATCATTTTTGGTCTACTTAATCTATCACTTTTTAATGCACATTAATGTCCCACTAAGATGGTAGATTGGTTACTTTCTCCTTAAAATTATTATTCATATTTCACCTTAAGTATTTTATTTTACTTGTTTACTTATTTTTTTTTCCAGTAGGCTCTATGCCCAATGTGGGGCTTGAACTCACAATCCCTAGATCGAGAGTCTGAGTCACCAAAGATTCAAGACCACTGTGTTTGTGATTTCCTGGGCTGAAATTTTTTATCAATAGAAAACCGATGTCTACTTAATGCTTTCATCATGAGTTCTAACTTGTCTGAGATCAGTACTCCACCAACCATTTGCCTTTTGTAAGCAGTACTAAGTGTCTTGTGATTCATTTATATTTATCAACTTTATTCCATTTTAAGCTCTTTACATTAAAATTATTGTATCCTATTTTCTTCTAGTAATTTCTTATTGTTTCATTATAGTCATTTCTCTTCTTTTTAAATTAACATACTTTCATTTTAAATTATGCAAAAATTTACATATATGTGAAACTATACAACAGACTACCCTATAACAACCAGTTTGGTTTAACTGCCATTTTAGAATAAACCACCCAGCATCAGCAGAATACATTCTTTTCACGTCAAATGGAATATACACCAATACAGATCATGTCTTAAGCCATAAAACAAACCCTAACAATTTTATAATGATTGTAATTATCCAAAGTGTGTCCTCTGACCATAATGGAATTAACTAAATTTTTTTAGGATTTTAGTAAATAATCAGAGAGGAAGCCACAAGGAGCACCAGAAAATACTTTAAGAAAATGAAAAGTTACTTTCTTCATATGTACCAAAATTTGGAAACAGCCTAAATGTCTGTTAAGTAATGAATGAATTAACTATGAAACATCTATAACATGGAATACTACTCAGCCATAAAAGCAATGAACTTTAGATGTGCACAGCTTCTGATCTACACAATAATGTGCCAAATCTCATGTGAAAGATGCCAGATTAAAAAAAGAAAAAAAAAGTACATACTGTATAACTACATTTATAGGACATTCTAGAAAAGGTAAATGTATAGAAACATTAAAAAATTCACTTTTTCAGGGGCTGATGGGGAAGTGATTGTAAACAAGCAGCACAAGGAATATCATGGGGTTGAGATAACTCTTGTATTTTATTTCTGGTGATTACTATGCTACTGTATTCATTTGTCAAATTCCTAGAAAAACACAAGAAGTATTAACTATAGGGTCTCTACGTTTTAAAAACGGATAAAATGTAGAAATACTCATAGGTGGCAAAAATATCCCAAAGTTATCTGGGCAAAAGCATTTCAAATTCCTTTTCATTAATTTTCACTCTCTTATGAGAGAAATTGTAGCCAACAACCTCAAAGCAAAAATAAACAAAACAGAAAAGCGCAGAGAAAGAATGATCATACCTTCATAACAGTTTCCAAGAAAAAAAAAGAAATATGGGAGCAGAATAAATTACTGGAATTCTCTTAAGGTCCTTTTTCAGCCCTATTTTATTGTGGGGAATCTTTTACTCTGGTAGTATTTCAGCAACATCCGGTGAGGAATGACCCACTTGTTCACTATGGAGCTACAGCCCCTTCTGTTTCCAATCTATTCTTTGAGATCCCCCCAGTTCTGAGTAGGTACCCACTCTGCTGTTTTGCTTCGCCATGAGAATTCCTTTTATCTTTACAATCACTCTTTTCCTGGCTGACACATCAGCTCTTTCTTTGGATGAATGATTCCAGCTTGAAGTGGCCCAGCTCTTACTCTGGGAATCAGCTGTTCATTCCCATATAATAGGCATGAGTAAATTTCTTTGATCCCTATACCCTCCTTTGCTAACCCCAGCAGCTGTAGCATGAGGTCTTGGATTACAAACCAGAGTCTTCAGCCCCAGTGCCTCTTCACTGGAGCAGTAGGACAGAGACTAAAAGTACTAACTCAAGCATCAAAGAAATTAAATGACAAGAGAAGCAGGGTAATTTGTTTTTAAATAGGGGGAAGCCTCTATCTTCAGTGACCAAGCGTATACCTGTGTTGCTTTAAAAATAGCACTGGGTGTTAAATGGAAACCAACTTGACAATAAGCTATTTGTAAAAAAAAAAAAAAATAGTTTTAATAATTTTTAAATGTAACGGTGCTAAATTTTTTAGGTGTTACTAATAGAGAAGAAAGAATATAGGTCAGAATCAAACAAAGCAAAGCTTATCCAAGATCTCTTCAATAGAAGCCTTCCTCCTCCTCGCCCATGGTCTGCCCCTACTGCTTAAATGACAAGGGTACAGGGAGCCAGCTGTGACCTGTGACTGCCCTGTAAGGACTCTGATGCTGTAAGAGAAGAGATGGTTCTGTACTGTCACATATTTACCCTCTTCCCTTCTCCCTCAGATTCTTACTGAATGTTAACTCCAGGAGTTAACAGTTCTGTGGAACATAGGGTAGGAGGCTCTGAGTCATATTTTAGTCATACTTCAAAAGAGTAAAAAATAAATCACACAACAGTTCCCTTTTCATGTTATTCTTTTGCCTTTGATGAACCCATTAACTAGTTCCTTTGTAGTTAGATTACATCAATTCACGGATGTAAATACTAGATTTTCAAATTCAGTTCAGTGAACTGCTAAGCTTCTTTTCTATCTGTTTACATGGAAATTTTATAACTTTCTTGAAAATAACATGAAATAGAGTTAGCTGAGGATATGGGAGAAAATACTTGAGTGGAAGCACAGAGACCATAAATATTTTGCTTCTTATTTACCTCTTACGTTTTCTCCTCCACATTTTTTCCATAGGAAGTATCAAGGAAAAGCTTGACATTGTTGCCATATGTGAAGCACTAAAAAGTTATGTGTCAACTGCAGAAATATGGCTGAAACATGAATCATGAGCAGGGAGACGGGTTGCATGGTGTCATGCCATGAAGGATTGACAAGTGTCTTAAGCTAAGGCTCCTTAATCATTTGTCCATATTAAAGATAACATGCAGATAGACAGCCTTTGGTTTAGGAATCTCCTACCTTAAAGCTATTTGATATGCTTAGGAATAGATAAAATTCATGTGGTGAAATATCATAGTAAACCCTGAATTCTGTTCATCCTTATCTCTGCCTAAATTCTAAACATTACCCACCCCATCAAAAACTTGAGCATGCCAGAAATTACATGCTAAAAAAAAACAAAAACAAAAAAAAACAGCCAACTATGTTGCAGTAATCAGCTATGCAACTAAGAGCTAGTCACTAAGAGCTTTGCTACAAATTTGACAATACAAATGCCCTGCATTTTGAATATAGTAATCCCCTCTTATCTGCAGAGATATGTTCAAGACCCGCAGTGGATGCCTGAAACCATACATTGTACCAAACCGTGTATATACTGTGATTTTTTTTCTATAGGTAATTACTTCTGATGAAGTTCAATTTATAAATTAAGTACAGCAGATTAACAATTAAATAAAACGATTATAACAATATACTGTAATGAAAGCTATATGAATGTGGTCTCTCTCAAAGAATCTTAATTGTACTCTACTTACTCTTCTTTTCATGCTGCTGTAAGATGATGAAATGTCTACATGATGAGATGAAATGACATGAATGGCTGTGATGATGTAGCAGTAGATATGCTACTAGTGTGACCTTGTGACAATATGTCAGGAGAATGATCATCTGCTTCCGGTACAACTGGCTTCCGCTAACTGGGACCATGGAAAGCCCAGCTGCAGATCAAGGAGGGACTACTGCAGTCACATTGGTGGGGTTCAAGGCAGGCTGCCTCAGAATAGGTCCCTTCAGCATGTTGATTATTTTGAACTAAAGCTATTTAAAAGCAGATGGTACAAGAAGGAAGCTTTGGGGGAGCCTGAGGTGGCTCAGTCGGTTAAGTGGCCGACTTCAGCTCACGTCATGATCTCACAGTTTGTGGGTTGGAGCCCCACATCGGGCTCTGTGCTGACAGCTCAGCCTGCTTCAGATTCTATGTCTCCCTCCCTCTCTCTGCCCCTTACCTGCTCACACTGTGTCTCTCTCTCTCTCAAAATGAAATAAACATTAAAAAACAAATTTAAAAACAAAAAAGAATGTTTAAAAAAAAAAAAAGAAGGAAGCTTTGACCTTCGTGTGTCGCCCTGGAAGCAAGAAACAATTCTTCCACATGAAAGGTCCCCTCCCTGTTCCAAGAGATAGAGAGAGATACATATCACCAGAGATAGAAAATTTAGGGCTGAGAAGGCTATTTAAACAAACCTTTTACTTCTTCAACAATTTACTCCCCCTAGCCCAAATTTCTTTGTCTTCTTAATTCCTCACAAATTTATGGTTTATCTAAAAGGTACAAGGGCTGCCTGCTCTGGTTATTTTCATATTTTTATGAGCTCAAAATTAAATTTTTCTCCTGTTAATCTGTCTTGTCAATTTAATTATTAGACCATAGATTCTAGAAGAAAAGAAAAAGGTTTCCTCCTCTACAGCATCCATATTGAGAAGAAAAATGAGCAAAAAAAACTCTTCTTTATGAGCCAAACCCATTTCCTGGGGGGCATATACATTGACTAATATTAGGATTTTAAAATGAGAGCAGTCTGGATTCTATTTATTTTGTGCAAGCAGAAAACGAACAAAAACAAGAACAACTGGAAGTTACTGAAAGATCAGTGGCTGCGATGAGGAGTGAGTTGTGCTTGACAATGGATATTTCCAAGCAATCCAGAATTTGCTGGGCAAGTCTCATTCCCGCCCTCCTCCCCGAGGTGGCCTGTGTTCAGGCAAGATGATGCCACCGTCCTCTGGAGAGACCAAATCCTCTGCCTGACTTGCTGCTGATTTAGTCTGGCCATTTGGAAATATGTTCCTGTTGCTGCCGTGATCTCAAGATGCATCAGGAATGTTGATTTTTCAGAGTGTTCTTTCATGCTGGCCATTTCTCCAGAAGGCTATTTCGGCGAATGTAGAAAAAACAAAGTGTATTATCCAAGCAGTGGAAATAAAATCACAGCTGGGCATTCTCTCAGCCTCAGGCATCGCATCGTGAGCTCTCCGTATTGTATGGCTGAATGTACCCGAAACTGCCAGAATGCCGAGAAACTTCTGTCACAGACAGTGCCATAAATTGGAATGAGAGGACTTCTGTGATCTCAGAGGTGCTTGGAGATGAGTCTCCATACAGCCCTGGAAGCCTCCTTCCCTGGACCTAACCTTGCTCAGAGTCTGAGATAGTGACACGTTTACCTTTATGATCTTCCCTGAGGAAACAGTGACATTCTCCTCCCTCTCTGCTGTGGAAACACAGGTGCATGGGGTGCTTATTGGCTCCCATCAGTCACACACATATGCAGCGCTGTAGCATGCAGGTGGGTTATGCTGTTTGTTCTGAAAACGGTTTAATAATAGAACATCTTGGGCTTGACTTAGGAGTTCAGCTTGGCGAGTACAGTGGAAACGTGAGTGAAAATCTGGAAGCAGGCATGACAGAAAGAAGGGCAATCACATCTTGCTAGGGTGGCAAACCCACTCAGATAACTGTTATTTGCTATTTTTGTAGTGTCACCCACCCTCACTATGGCACATCTTGCTCTGCAACTTGGGCTCCTGTTCAAAATGTGTGACACTCTTGGTCTCCAGCAAGAGAAAGTGTTTGCCATTTAGTCAGGCTCACATCATTTGGAAGATTGGATTTATGGGGGGAAATGTATTGTGATTCGAACACTGCCACTTTGTACAACTATCCTACCATATTTCATCCATTAGATTCAGATGAAATAGAGACATTTATTTGGGCAAAAAAGACTCTGCACCTCTCTCAACATAATAAAGGTTTTGGGTTTTATTTAAAATCATTCTCTGCAGTAATCTCTATCTAGAGAAAGCTGGTGGGTTGTGGGGATTTAGGAGAAGAAAACACAGGTTTCCCAAGAAGTAAAGCCCAAGGGCTAGTCCACATCACCTCTATTTACCCACAGAACTTCTAGACTCCAAATTTGGTTGACAGCCCAGATTTATGCCCCAGAGTCCATAATGAAAAGGAAGGGATGAAGGAACATTACTTCTTTCCTATGCATTTAGATTCACTTGAAAGACACCATACAGTCTATATTACTGACAATTCATTATATCCTCTCTGGCCTTCTAGCTCTATAGCCCACCCATAAAGGGGCAAGACAACTATACCCAATGATGAGACCAAACACAGACCTCGCTGGCTCTTTGAACTCTCCAAACCCTAACAATCTTCACTTGCTCATTTCTCCTCTTCAATACTACATCCTGTCAAGTATTCGACTTTTAATGGTCTCTACACTTTTTCATGATGTATGACTTCTGTGAAACCAACATCTTTAGCCAAATGCATTTAATTTCCTTACTGAACCCCTTCTCTTAGCCAGATCTCCTACAAACTTCAAGGTGCAGCTCAAGGTTGACTTTCGTTTCAATAGGCTTCATTTAAAAAATTTTTCAATATTTATTTTTGAGAGAGAGAGAGAGAGAGTGCACGAGAGAGAGCGCGAGCAGGGGAGGGGCAGAGAGAAGAGGGAGACACAGAATCCAAAGCAGACTCCAGGCTCTGAGCTGTCAGCACAGAGCCCAATGCGGGGCTCGAACCCACAAACCAGGAGATCATGCTCTGAGCCAAAGTTGGACACTCAACCTACTGAGCCACCCAAGCACCCCTAGACTTCATTTTTTAGAGGAGTGTTAGATTCACCAAGGCTTTTTCTTTCCTTACACATTAATGTCTATACAGCTGTTGTAGTCACACTGAAACATTGTGAGAACTCTGTACCACACTGTTTAGCACTTTGTTATTGAAACTTTTATTACTCCCTAAACATTTCACACACATATAATCTCATCCCCAAATTATGACCTCCTTCACTCATTCATTCTTTCAATAAATATCTACTACCATCCTTCCATGAGATGGGTACGAAGAACTAAAGATTATACAAAATGTAAAAGACCTGATCCTTGCTTTCAAGGAGATCATAAACTATCAGTCAAGATAAGGCACATGCACCAATAACTAGAAGGAAGTATCAAGTACTAGGTCATGATGAATTAAGTGGAGAGGCAAGTGTTATTCCTTAAATTTCTTAAAATCACCCCATGGTGATTCTGTTACAGAACTGTAGGCAACCCCTAATTTAAATAATTTCTAATTTTAAATTTGACAGCTTACTCTAAGTTTATAACAAGGTATATCAAAATTGTCATTCTAAAATCTTTTTTATTTATTTAACTTTATTATATAATAGCCTTTCTCTTATATTTGGATAAATCCATTAACCACCCCCCCCCAAAAGAAGGAGTCTTTTAGTATGGCTTATTAATACAATGGTTATCAAATGTGGCATACTTAAATATAACCTGGGGCAGTTAACAAAATTAATATTCAACTTACTGAGGCCATACTCCCAAGTATTTGGATTCAGCAGGTCTTGGTTTGAGACAGATAACTTGCATTGTTAGAAAACTCTTCAGATGATGTGGTGTCTGTCAGCTATCTCTGGAGAACATTTTGAGAGACATGGATCTAATGACATGGAACAATTCTTGAAATACTAGTTTTCCTCTATACATATAATTAAGCTAACAAATTTTCCTAGTTGATGAAACTCCTATCTGAAGAGAAGACTTTTTTCATCACTGCTTTTCATTACATTATAGGACAAAAGACCAACTTTGGCCCATGGTTAAGGCTGAGACTCTTTTTCTGGCTCAAAAAGACATGAGTCTTAGAAATTTAAAGCCAGATTTTATAACTGTGAATATGTCACTGTAAGAAATAAGATGAAAATGAAAAAAAAAATCAGACTGAGGCTAAAGGGACATATATTTTCAATACAAGTTATTTTGATGAATTCTGCTACAGTGAAGAAAATGTTGAAACGTATTAGAGTTGATTTGAATAAGATTTTTATGATTTTTCAGTTCTAATCTCTGAACTTTCAGAAATGCAACCATATGTCAGCTCCCCAAATCTTCACAACTGTATTCTTTAAACTGAGATTTTGCAAAGGCAAATAACAACTAGAAATTCTCCAGTGCTAGAAATACTCTATGATGAAAATTCTCCAGCTTAAAATTGGACAAAAGTGGATTTAAATGTAGTAGTCACGTTGTACATATAAAAACAATAATAGATAGACACATTTATTAAGCACTCATTATGGGCTATGTATCGTGCCACATGGGAAAGGGTGTTAGTCAGTTTCCTGGGAGGAAGCAAGAGTTAGACCTAGAGATGGACGATTGAAGAGATTTAATAAAAGGAATATATACAGGAGAGTTAAGATAAGCCAATAAGAGTTGGTAAAGGAACTCAATGCCCGTAACAAGAGCACAAACAGTAGCAAGGCCTGAAGAAGAAAGAGGAGTCAACCACTACATCTCTAAGAAAGTCTATAGGTATAAGTGAGGAACATTCACCAGGAATGAAAATCCTTGGCAGAGGAAGCAGCCACTGCCAATTCCTGGCTCAGAAGGGAAAAAGCTGAGAGAATCAATACCCTGATCTTCTGATATCTCTCTTTTTCAGAGAGCAATGGAGCCCAACTGATGCTGTCCACTGTGCCCGGGGGCACAGAACAAGGTAGAGAAAAAGACAAACGGATGTGGAGGGATAGATGGAGTATCCAACATAGTGGCACAAATGAATAAGGCATTCCCCACCCGCCTTCTTGAAATGGGCATGGAAATGTGTGGCCTCCTGTTGAAATACCAAATTGCTCAGTTAGGGGATTCCTCATAGAATGCATAAGGGACAACAGAGTGCCCATCACTACTATATGATAATCTTCTCATTTATTACCTTACTTTCATAACAAAACAAAGTATAAATCCTTTTAAAGCAATGTCTATTACCTTTTTTCTTACTTCTGGCTTCTGGCTGAAATGTTGTTCTTTGGGGACAGCGCTTACTAGATTTTCCAAACTGTTTTCCAAAACTCCTGCAGCACCTGCGGCAGAATGGGCTATGCTTGAATAATATGCATTCCCACAGTTACTGTCGTTCAAACTGAAAGGTTGCTTTCTCCTCCCTCAGGCTCAGCCATACCCAAATAAATTTCAACATAAAGATCATCTAGACCTCTAGTCCATTTTCCGAAGAATTTCTTACCTTCCCTATCATCAACATTTAATTTTCCTAATAGGCATGAGATTGCAAACTCCTTTATAACAACATCTATTAGTCACATATCACAGAATGATTAAACCATTTCCTATCCATTGTTACTACCAGTGAGGATGAAGAGTAAAGGGTTTTTACTGATCAGAAGTTCCCCAAATGTGTCAACTTCCTTGCCATGCCTTCTGTAACAACAACAACAAAATGTGTATACCCTCACAGAGGATGATTAGTTCATGGGGAAACTTGGAGCTGAGTTTAGTCCCAAATAAGTTCTAGATCCTTGAGTAGCTTCAGACACCAGCTTTCCAAAAAAAACCATTTAGGACTGAGATTAACTGGAGTTTCAAAACTCACGGTCTCCTTACAAGGTACAAACAATTTTGGCCCTATGCCTTCCACGCTTCTATTTCTGGGAATTAGCCAAAATTGGGGATCAGGTTCCAGGGACTACAGATGGATGGAGTAGTGTTCACAGGGACAATCTCTGAACTTATTTGAAAGGGAACCAGAAAACCTAATGTGTCCCTATGATAAATGGACATTTTACTGCTTCTTCCTCCTTGATTTTGCCATTAGCATTAGCAGCCCAGTAAGTCCTCAGGCACTAGAGTGCTAACGAACAAAAAATCCAGTTTAAAAGCATGGCTTTAAATCCAAATGCCTTCAGCTCTTGGAAATTCACTTCTGTGTAGGACTTCCTATTCTTTTTACAATGAGACAGGGAAGCGGAGGAGGGAGAAAACATAAGCATATATACAAGAAGAGTTCAAAAAAAAAGATCACATTCAAGTTGGCCGTACAAACTTCCTCCCAGTGGTCCAGGTAACCTAGCTGCTGGGCCTTTTCCTTATGGTTTTGCAAATCTCTTGGAATATTTGCATATTATTAATATTAACACGGCATGTTTCTGTTCAAAGTATGGCTCTAACATTGCTGTGTCTTGGGCATCTGGACATTTAGAATGGCCTGGGAAACAGAAAATGACTGTTACCTACAGGCTTGTTATCCCCAGATGGAAAGGGAGATGGCAGTCTCAGTGCACTTCTTGCTGTGGAGCAGGATATACCCTCTCCCGAGCCCATCAGCAGGCCTCCAAGCTCTCAGTAGTAAAGTTAATGCAGGATCAGGGCTGGGAGGCTCTACTCTGGCACACGCATTGGTCAGGCAGTTTGGAGCCCACTTTCATAAGGTATGGTCCTTTCTTTTTAGAGCATATTCTATGAGCTCTTAAGTGACTCAAAAAACAACCACCATCACAACAGCCAGGTCATTTCTTTGGAGAAATAATAATTTTAATCATAAGAAATAGCATTTGTGGGACATTTGCCATAAGTTTGTATAGAATATATTGTTTAATCCCCAATAGTCCATAAAGTACTATGACCTCTCCCCTTTTACAAATAAGGAATGTGAGGTGTAGAGAGCGGAAGTACTTTCCCCCCGAAGCACCTGTGTTATTAATGCAGTAAATCTTGAGACTATTAGAGTACATCAAACTAGCCATCACTGCTGTCATTAATTATCACTTGCTGCAAGACCATGATGTGTAGGGATTTACATGAATCATCTTGAATTAACTGATGCTAAAAGAGATCCTGAACATAGAGCCTTTAGTGGCTAATCTGGGAATCAGAGTCCCGGTTTTCGATACTTTTTACTCTAACACAATGGCTCATTTCCTAACTTCCTCTAGGGGGTCCTATGTATGACGATTTGTAGTTTCACAAAAAATTCTCATTTTGAAAAAATGAAACACAGGATTATTAATTTTTCAGGTGTTGAGTTTGTGAAGTTGTTTGTAGATCTTGGATACTAACCCTTTATCTGATAGGTCATTTGCAAATATCTTCTCCCATTTCAGAAAACAAATAATCCAGTGAGGAAATGGTCAAAAGACATGAATAGACCCTTTTCCAAAGAAGACATCCAGATGGCTAACAAACACATGAAAATCATAATCAGAGAAATATACATCAAAACTGCAATGAGATACCACCTCACCCGTCAGAATGTTTAAAATCAACAACTCAGGAAAAAACAGATGTTGGCAAAAATGTGGAGAAAGGCTAACCTTTTGTACTGCTGGCGGGAATGCAAACTGGCACAACCATTCTGGAGAACTGTATGCAGTTTCCTCAAAACCATTAAAAATAGAGCTACCCTATAACCCAGCAATTACACTACTAACTATCCAAAGGATACAAAAATGCTGATTTGAAGGGGAACATGCACCTCAATATTTATAGCAGCACTATCAACAATAGACAAATTATGGAAAAAGCCCAAATGTGTATCAACTGACGAATGGATAAAGAAGATGTGGTGTATATATATACAATGGAATACTACTCGGTGATCAAAAAGAATGCCATTTGTAACAACGTGAATGGAACTAGACTGTATTATACTAAGCGAGATAAGTCAAGCAGAGAAAGACAAATATGACTTCACAAATATGTGAAATTTAAGTAACACAACAAATGAACATAGGGGGAGGAAAGGATAAATAAGATAAAAACAGAGAGGGAGGCAAACCATAAGAGACTCTTAAATACAGAGAATGAACTGAAGGTTGCTGGAGGGGAGGTTGGTGGGGGAATGAGCTATATGGGTGATGGGCATTAAGGAGGGCACTTGCAGGGATGAGCAGTGGGTGTCATATGTAAGAGAGGAATCACTGGGTTCTACTCCTGAAGCCAAAAGTATATTGTATGTTAACTAACTTGAATTTAAATAAACAAATATTTTTAAAAAGAATGAATGAAACAAAAGGAATGTAACTGTTAATGCTCAGCTGTACAAGTAAGGATGGGCGAGAGTGTAAAAAGGAACTAATATTAATGGTACAATTCAGTAAATGCCAAAGACTTCCCAAGGTGTTTAACATATGTTGTGTTCTCTAATTCTGACAATATTTCAACATGGTCTGTCAGTAAAACACCATCAGTCAAGTGAAAATTACAGAAAACTCAAGTTTTTCTGTTGTTTTGCAGTCCAATGGGCAACTCTTGCTGCAAGGGAGCTTGAAGAAGCAAGTATTTTAGTACTATTTTAATACTGCTACTACAGTTCTCTAGGCTTCTTTAGTAATATCCTTTCTCTTTCCTATGACCAAATGTTTAAAGCTCACCTGCTACATTCCCAGGTAAGCAATCAGTCATTCTACAAGAATTTCTCATTTTAATTTTTTTGTCTCACTCCTTTTTATGGCTTCTGTTTCCACAGACTGCTTTTTCATTCACTTCCTATCTCTTGCTGTGCTTTCTCTGATAGCTCTTCTTCAATGGGCTTCTTCTAATTTAGTCTTCGATTAGAACTTTATTTTTCTATTCAACGTCTTAGGCTGATAAACATTTCATATCCTGCTTTGAGGCCATCACTTCCTGTTTTCTGGTCACCTATTCTTTGAGATCTTCTGTTTGTGCTTTGCAGTGCTCCTGCATAAGTATAATTACTTTCAAGGATATGTTTCTGTTAGTTTTCTGTTGACTTATTTTTAGTTCTTTCTGTAATGTTAAGTTATAATTTTTACCTACTTGGCAGAAACCACTCACAGATAAGTATTTCTACTACCTGTAGGAATTTATATTGCTCATTTATGATTTATTTTATGATATCCTGTGTGCAGAGCTTCCTAATAGGATGGATTTTCCTAGACTTCTAGTAGGAAATGGGGCAGGGGATACAGAGATGTGCCAGGATATCATCCATAGCTTCCCAGTTCACATCTCTCTCTTCTGTCACTACAGTGAGTGGTTTAAATATGGTTACCTCTGTAGCCAACCCTGCTCTCCCAGAGCCCAACCTGGTTCTGGTGACCTTCTCCCACCAGCCCTGGTTTCCACGGCCCTTTCTTCCACTATGATGTTTTTTCACACAGTAATTCTTTCCTTTTTTTTTTTTTTGAGAGAGAGAGAGAGAGAGAGAGAGAAAATGAGATGGGTAGGGGCAGAGAGAGAAGAGTAGAGAGAATCCCAAGCAGGCTCCTTACTGTGAGCACAGAGCCCCATGCAGGGCTCAAACTCACAAACTATGAGATCATAACCTGGGCTGAAATCAAGAGTCTGATGCTCAACTGACTGAGCCACCCAGGTACCCCTCAGACACTATTTCTTCATGGATATATCTGCTATCTGCACCCTTGGGACTTCTGAATACCTTCTGAACCTGGTCTCTCTTCCTTCCAGTGCCCGTGAAGTGCTCAATCTCTCATAAACTCATAGAAGTCCCCACTCACTTGGGAAGTGGCTATCTGCTGAAGAGATCTGAGATATGCCAGCCTTCAGGAAACTCTCTGCCTGCCCTGCCTTCACAGTCTTTACAATTATGAGCTTCTATGTTAGCCTCACTTTTGTAGTAATCCATATGCAACTGGGAGTCTGTGAGTTTTCTGTCTCCTAGTTTCAGTGAAAACACAGTTTAAGGTTTGTTTTTCATTCCTCCTTTTTTCTCAACATGGTTTCTATCAAAAAGGAGATATTCCAAAATATGTCTCTTGATTATAAAGCTCTTAGTTCTAAAGTTTTATTTCCAAACTTCTCTACATAGTTGTAAGCCAAGGGTCAGGCTCAGTGCCACAGACTCTAGATATAATGACTCAGTAGAATAAACCGGAGTGCTAATTGCTGCCATTATCTCAATTTCAGATGGAGTAACTGAGGTCTGGGAGGGTTAAGTAATTTTGCTTAACCTGCCACAAAAAGGATAAGTTAGAAGAACTGGGATTTAAAACCAATTTGCTCACACTTGACAAAATACAGCATCTTTCTAATAAAAACCCCTCGAGAAAGTCAAAATAGAAGAAATGAACTTAAACATCATAAAAGCCATTTATTAAAGCCCACAGCTAAAATCATCCTCAATAGGAAAAATTGAGAGCTTTCCCCCTGATATCAGGAATACAACAAGGATGTCCACTCTCACCACTATTGTTTAATATAGTGTTGGAAATCCTAGCATCAGCGATCAGACAACAAAATGAAATAAAACGCATTAAAAGTGGCAAAGATGAAGTCAAACTTTCACTTTTCACAGATGACATGATGCTCTACATGGAAAACCCAACAGACTCCACCAAAAGTCTGCTACAACTAATCCATGAATTCAGCAAAGTTGCAGAGTACAAAATCAATGTACAGAAATCGTTTGCATTTTTATACACCAATAATGAAGCAAAAGCAAGAGAAATCAAGAAACGGATCCCATTCACAACTGCACCAAGAACCATAAAATACTTAGGAATAAACCTAACCAAAGATGTAAAAGATCTGTATGCTGAAAAGTATAGAAAACTTACGAAGGAAATTGAAGAAGACACAAAGAAATGGGAAAACATTCCATGCTCACAGATTGGAAGAATATTGTTAAAATGTCAATTCTACCTAAAGCAACCTATGCATTCAATGCAATCCACTCAACACTGTACCAGCATTCTTCTCAAAGCTAGAACAATCCCAAAATTTGTATGGAACGACAAAAGACCCTGAATAGCCCAAGTAATATTGAAGAAGAAAACCAAAACGAGAGGCATCACCATCCCAGACTTTAGCCTCTACTACAAAGCTGTCATCATCAAGACAGTATGGTATTGGCACAAAAATAGACACATAGACCAATGCAATAGAATAGAGAACTCAGAGTGGACCCACAAGTGTATGGCCAACTAATCTCTAACAAAGCAGAAGAGAGTATCTAATGGAAAAAAAGACAATTTCTAAACAATGGCGCTGGGAGAACTGGACAGCAACATGCAGAAGAATGAAATTGGACCACTTTCTTACGTCATACACAAAAATAAACTCAAAATGGATGAAAGACCTGAATGTAAGACAGGAAACTATCAAAACCCTAGAGAGAGCAGGAAATCACCTCTTTGACCTCAACCACAACAATTTCTTACTTGACACTTCTCCAAACGCAAGGGAATTAAAAGCAAAAATGAACTACTGGTACCACATCAAGATAAAAGCTTCTGCAGTGCAAAGGAAACAATCAACAAAACTAAAAGGCAACTGATGGAATGGGAAAAGATAGCTGCAAATGACATATCAGATAAAAGCTAGTATTCAAAATCTATAAAGAACTCACCAAACTCCACACCTGAAGAACAAACAACCCAGTGAAGAAATGGGCAGAAGACATGAACAGACACTTCTCCAGAGAGGACATCCAGATGGCCAACAGACACATGAAACAATGCTCAGCATCGCTCCTCATCAGGGAAATACAAATCAAAACCACACTGAGATACCACCTCATGCCAGTCAGAGTGGCTAAAATGAGCCAATCAGAGAACTCTAGATGCTGGTGAGGATGTGGAGAAACGGGCACCCTCCTACACTGTTGTTGGGAATGTAAACTGGTACAGCCCGTCTGGAAAACAGTGTGGAGGTTCCTCAGGAAACTAACAATAGAACTCCCCTATGACCCAGCAATAGCACTGCTAGGAATTTACCCAAGGGATACAGAAATGCTGAGGCATAGGAGCACATGTACCCCAATGTTCATAGCAGCACTCTCCACAATAGCTAAAACATGGAAAGAGCCTAAGTGTCCATCAACAGATGAATGGATCAAGAAGATGTGGTTTAACTATACCATGGAATACTACATGGCAATGAGAAACAATGAAATCTGGCCAT
>JAESUZ010000370.1:0-24385 GCA_017311185.1 Proteles cristata cristata | reverse complement strand
CTATAGAACATTCATTAACTTACCCCTCCCTGGCCCCAGTCCTGTGTTTTCTGACCTTACTCAACAGGGAAAGAGGACGGTAACTGAGAGGTCCACTCTGGGTAGTGTTTTCTCTGAGAGTTGAGTACACTGCACATCCACATGGGTCTCAGAAAGGGTTTTCAATTTCTATCAGCCTAGTGAAAATGACGATGTTTATACAAACCTCACTCAGGTTCCCCACCGAATTCTTTCAAAGGGTTTCCAATATCACACAGACCTTCTTCTTCCATGCGTGTTTTCCAAGCCTAGTAAGGAAACCAATGTGGGAATTGCATTTTTCGATCCGCAGAGCGTGGTTTCCCACATTCCAACCCCAGGCTCCTCCTTCGTTGGTCTCCGCATCTCTGTTCAGTCACTAAGTACCTAAGGAAAGATGAAGGTAGTTGGATGAGGGCTCCCCCGCATTGTTCTTTCCTAGAGGTGAGTATATGACTCAGAGCTCCTGCTTCAATGCGTGTGCTTTCAAACGTTACTTAGTGAAACCATACGATAACTGAATGCTGCCTTCCGAGGATTGTTGTAACCCAGAATGGAGCAGCATGCATTTCTTCATTGGTCTCCGCCTCTGATTTCAGTCACGAAGTATCTAATGAAGGATGACGGCAGCTGAATGTGAGGGTGCCACACATTGTACTTTATGGGAGTTGAGTGTATCTCTCTGAGCTCATAAGGCCAGGCATGTGCTCTCAAACTTTACTAACATAGTGAAACAATACGTCAATAATGCTGCCTGTCGCAGTTTGTGGTTACCCGGAATCGAGCACCATCACTTGCTTCATGGGTCTCCGCCTCTGATTCCAGTCACGATGTATCTCATGAAGGATGACGGTAGTTGAATGAGGGGTTCGCACCTTGATCTTCCATTGAGTTCAGTTTATCACTCTTAGATCATTTCCGACTTTACTCAATAGGGAAACCAGACGGCAGATGAGACGTTCACTCTCTGTAGTGTTTATTCTGAGAGTTGAGCCCACATTGCACTTGCACATGTGTCTCAGAATGTGTTTGCAATCACTATCACCCTCGTGAAATTTGACTGTGTGTGTGTGTGTGTGTGTGTGTGTGTGAGGGTTTCCCCACCGTGTTCGTTCAAGGAGTTTCGTATGTCACAGTGAACTTATTCTTCGGGGCTTGTGTTTTCCAACATTACTGTCCTCGTGATACAATAAGGTAACTGAATGCTGCCTGTCCGCCTGTGTTATTTCCCTGAGTGGAGCACCCGGCAATGCTTTCATTCATCTCCGAATCGCTTTTCAGTCACGAGCTATCGAGGGAATGATAACGATAGTTGAATCAGAGGTTCGCCACAGAGTTTTGCTCGGTGTGGAGTGTTTCACTCTGAGCACATACTTCCATGCCTGTGTTTTCACCCATCACTATTGAACCATTATGTAAACCGAATGCTGCATTCCCTTGTGTTGAATCCCAGAGTCGAGCCCCTTGCACTTCATTCATTAGTCTCGGCTTCTGTTTTCAATCGTTACCCCGTAGTCAATCATGTTGGTCGTTGTAGGAAGGGTCCCCTGGTTTTCTTTTAATGACGTGGCTATAGAACATTCATTAACTTACACCTCCAGTCCTGTGTTTTCCGACCTTACTCAACAGGGAAACAGGACGGTAACTGAGAGGTCCACTCTGGGTAGTGTTTTCTCTGAGAGCTGAGCACACTGCACATCCACATGGGACTCAGAAAGGGTTTTCAATTTCTATCAGCCTAGTGAAAATGAGGATGTTTATGCAAGTCTCATTCGGGTTCCCCACCGAATTCTTTCAAAGGGTTTCCAATATCACACAGACCTTATTCTTCAAAGCGTGTTTTCCAATCCTCGTAAGGAAACCAATATGGGAACTGGATTTTTCCATCCGCAGAGCGTGGCTTCCCACATTCCAGCACCAGGCTCCTCCTTCGTTGGTCTCCTCATCTCTGTTCAGTCACTAGGTACCTAAGGAAAGATGAAGGTAGTTGGATGAGGGTTCCCCCACATTGTTCTGTCCTAGAGGTGAGTGTATGACTCAGAGCTCCTGCACAATGCATGTGCTTTCAAACATGACTCACAGAGTGAAAGACTACGATAACTGAATTCTGCCTTCCGAGGATTGTTGTAACCCAGAATCGAGCAGCATGCACTACTTCATTGGTCTCCGCCTCTGATTACATCTAATGCAGGAAGACGGCAGTTGAATGAGGGTTCCAAACATTGTACTTTATGGGAGTTGAGTATAGCTCTCTGAGCTCATCATGCCATGCATGTGCTTTCAAACCTTACTAACAGAGTGAAAGAATACGATGATTGAATGCTGCATTCCTCAGTTTGGTTACCCGGAATCGAGCACCATGCACTTGCTTCATGTGCAGGTCTCCGCCTCTGACTGAAGTCACGATGTATCTAATGAAGGATGACGGTAGTTGGATGAGGGGTCGACACCTTTTTCTTCCACGTAGTTGAGTTTATCACTCTGACATCAACTCCCACATTAAGAAATACGGAAACCAGACGGCAGGTGAGACGTTCACTCTCTGTAGTGTTTACCCTGAGGTTTGAGCCCACATGTCACTTGCACGTGTGTCTCAGATTGTGTTTGCAAGAGCTATCACCCTCGTGAAAATGGACGGTGTGTGTGTGTGTGTGCGTGCGTGCGTGCGTGTGTGTGTGTGAGATGGGTTCCCGACGGTTTTCGGTCAAGGAGTTTCGTATGTCACACTGAGCTTATTCTTCACTGCTTGTGTTTTCAAACATTACTAAGGATAACAATATGGGAACTGAATTTTTCGATCCGCAGAGTGTGGCTTCCTAGGTATTCGCAGCATGAACCGCACTTTCATTGGTCTTCGCATGTCTTTTCAGTCACTACGTAGCTTCTGAGAGGTGACAGTAGCTAAATGAGGGATACTGCAGACGGTTCTTTCCCGAAGTTGTATATATCACCCTGAGATACTACTTCAATGCATGTGTTTCCCAACATTACTTTGCTGGTGATACAATACGTTAACAGAATGCTTCGTGTCCCCCTGTGTTTTTTCCCTGAGTGGAGCACCTAACAATGCTTTCATTGGTCTCCGAATCGCTTTTCAGTCACGAGCTATCTAGGGAATGATGACGATAGTTGAATGAGAGGCTCACCGCAGTGTTTTTCTCGGTGCTGAGTGTTTCACGCTGAGCACATACCTCCATGCCTGTGTTTTCAACCCATCGTTAAACTACTGAACCAATATGTAAACCGAATGCTGCATGCTGCATTCCCTTGTTTTGAATCCCAGAGTCGTGCCCTTTGCACTTCATTCATTGGTGTCCGCATCTGTATTCGATCGTTAACCCATAGTCAGTCATGATGGCAGTTGTAGGATGCGTTGCACTGGTTTTTTTTTGTTTGTTTTGTTGTTTTTTTTTTTGTAGACGTCTCTATAGAACATTCATTAACTTACCCCTCCCTGGCCCCAGTCCTGTGTTTTCCTGACCTTACTCAACAGGGAAAGAGGACGGTAACTGAGAGGTCCACTCTGGGTAGTGTTTTCTCTGAGAGTTGAGTACACTGCACATCCACATGGGTCTCAGAAAGGGTTTTCAATTTCTATCAGCCTAGTGAAAATGACGATGTTTATACAAACCTCACTCAGGTTCCCCACCGAATTCTTTCAAAGGGTTTCCAATATCACACAGACCTTCTTCTTCCATGCGTGTTTTCCAAGCCTAGTAAGGAAACCAATGTGGGAATTGCATTTTTCGATCCGCAGAGCGTGGTTTCCCACATTCCAACCCCAGGCTCCTCCTTCGTTGGTCTCCGCATCTCTGTTCAGTCACTAAGTACCTAAGGAAAGATGAAGGTAGTTGGATGAGGGCTCCCCCGCATTGTTCTTTCCTAGAGGTGAGTATATGACTCAGAGCTCCTGCTTCAATGCGTGTGCTTTCAAACGTTACTTAGTGAAACCATACGATAACTGAATGCTGCCTTCCGAGGATTGTTGTAACCCAGAATGGAGCAACATGCATTTCTTCATTGGTCTCCGCCTCTGATTTCAGTCACGAAGTATCTAATGAAGGATGACGGCAGCTGAATGTGAGGGTGCCACACATTGTACTTTATGGGAGTTGAGTGTATCTCTCTGAGCTCATAAGGCCAGGCATGTGCTCTCAAACTTTACTAACATAGTGAAACAATACGTCAATAATGCTGCCTGTCGCAGTTTGTGGTTACCCGGAATCGAGCACCATCACTTGCTTCATGGGTCTCCGCCTCTGATTCCAGTCACGATGTATCTCATGAAGGATGACGGTAGTTGAATGAGGGGTTCGCACCTTGATCTTCCACTGAGTTCAGTTTATCACTCTTAGATCATTTCCGACTTTACTCAATAGGGAAACCAGACGGCAGATGAGACGTTCACTCTCTGTAGTGTTTATTCTGAGAGTTGAGCCCACATTGCACTTGCACATGTGTCTCAGAATGTGTTTGCAATCACTATCACCCTCGTGAAATTTGACTGTGTGTGTGTGTGTGTGTGTGTGTGAGGGTTTCCCCACCGTGTTCGTTCAAGGAGTTTCGTATGTCACAGTGAACTTATTCTTCGGGGCTTGTGTTTTCAAACATTACTGTCCTCGTGATACAATAAGGTAACTGAATGCTGCCTGTCCGCCTGTGTTATTTCCCTGAGTGGAGCACCCGGCAATGCTTTCATTCATCTCCGAATCGCTTTTCAGTCACGAGCTATCTAGGGAATGATAACGATAGTTGAATCAGAGGTTCGCCACAGAGTTTTGCTCGGTGTGGAGTGTTTCACTCTGAGCACATACTTCCATGCCTGTGTTTTCACCCATCACTATTGAACCATTATGTAAACCGAATGCTGCATTCCCTTGTGTTGAATCCCAGAGTCGAGCCCCTTGCACTTCATTCATTAGTCTCGGCTTCTGTTTTCAATCGTTACCCCGTAGTCAATCATGTTGGTCGTTGTAGGAAGGGTTCCCTGGTTTTCTTTTAATGACGTGGCTATAGAACATTCATTAACTTACACCTCCAGTCCTGTGTTTTCCGACCTTACTCAACAGGGAAACAGGACGGTAACTGAGAGGTCCACTCTGGGTAGTGTTTTCTCTGAGAGCTGAGCACACTGCACATCCACATGGGACTCCGAAAGGGTTTTCAATTTCTATCAGCCTAGTGAAAATGAGGATGTTTATGCAAGTCTCATTCGGGTTCCCCACCGAATTCTTTCAAAGGGTTTCCAATATCACACAGACCTTATTCTTCCAAGCGTGTTTTCCAATCCTCGTAAGGAAACCAATATGGGAACTGGATTTTTCCATCCGCAGAGCGTGGCTTCCCACATTCCAGCACCAGGCTCCTCCTTCGTTGGTCTCCTCATCTCTGTTCAGTCACTAGGTACCTAAGGAAAGATGAAGGTAGTTGGATGAGGGTTCCCCCACATTGTTCTTTCCTAGAGGTGAGTGTATGACTCAGAGCTCCTGCACAATGCATGTGCTTTCACACATGACTCACAGAGTGAAAGACTACGATAACTGAATTCTGCCTTCCGAGGATTGTTGTAACCCAGAATCGAGCAGCATGCACTACTTCATTGGTCTCCGCCTCTGATTACATCTAATGCAGGAAGACGGCAGTTGAATGAGGGTTCCACACATTGTACTTTATGGGAGTTGAGTATAGCTCTCTGAGCTCATCATGCCATGCATGTGCTTTCAAACCTTACTAACAGAGTGAAAGAATACGATGATTGAATGCTGCATTCCTCAGTTTGGTTACCCGGAATCGAGCACCATGCACTTGCTTCATGTGCAGGTCTCTGCCTCTGACTGAAGTCACGATGTATCTAATGAAGGATGACGGTAGTTGGATGAGGGGTCGGCACCTTTTTCTTCCACGTAGTTGAGTTTATCACTCTGACATCAACTCCCACATTAAGAAATACGGAAACCAGACGGCAGGTGAGACGTTCACTCTCTGTAGTGTTTACCCTGAGGTTTGAGCCCACATGTCACTTGCACGTGTGTCTCAGATTGTGTTTGCAAGAGCTATCACCCTCGTGAAAATGGACGGTGTGTGTGTGTGCGTGCGTGCGTGTGTGTGTGTGAGATGGGTTCCCGACGGTTTTCGGTCAAGGAGGTTCGTATGTCACACTGAGCTTATTCTTCACTGCTTGTGTTTTCAAACATTACTAAGGATAACAATATGGGAACTGAATTTTTCGATCCGCAGAGTGTGGCTTCCTAGGTATTCGCAGCATGAACCGCACTTTCATTGGTCTTCGCATGTCTTTTCAGTCACTACGTAGCTTCTGAGAGGTGACAGTAGCTAAATGAGGGATACTTCAGACGGTTCTTTCCCGAAGTTGTATATATCACCCTGAGATACTACTTCAATGCATGTGTTTCCCAACATTACTTTGCTGGTGATACAATACGTTAACAGAATGCTTCGTGTCCCCCTGTGTTTTTTCCCTGAGTGGAGCACCTAACAATGCTTTCATTGGTCTCCGAATCGCTTTTCAGTCACGAGCTATCTAGGGAATGATGACGATAGTTGAATGAGAGGCTCACCGCAGTGTTTTTCTCGGTGCTGAGTGTTTCACGCTGAGCACATACCTCCATGCCTGTGTTTTCACCCATCGTTAAACTACTGAACCAATATGTAAACCGAATGCTGCATGCTGCATTCCCTTGTTTTGAATCCCAGAGTCGTGCCCTTTGCACTTCATTCATTGGTGTCCGCATCTGTATTCGATCGTTAACCCATAGTCAGTCATGATGGCAGTTGTAGGATGCGTTGCACTGGTTTTTTTTGTTGTTGTTGTTTTTTTTTTTGTAGACGTCTCTATAGAACATTCATTAACTTACCCCTCCCTGGCCCCAGTCCTGTGTTTTCTGACCTTACTCAACAGGGAAAGAGGACGGTAACTGAGAGGTCCACTCTGGGTAGTGTTTTCTCTGAGAGTTGAGTACACTGCACATCCACATGGGTCTCAGAAAGGGTTTTCAATTTCTATCAGCCTAGTGAAAATGACGATGTTTATACAAACCTCACTCAGGTTCCCCACCGAATTCTTTCAAAGGGTTTCCAATATCACACAGACCTTCTTCTTCCATGCGTGTTTTCCAAGCCTAGTAAGGAAACCAATGTGGGAATTGCATTTTTCGATCCGCAGAGCGTGGTTTCCCACATTCCAACCCCAGGCTCCTCCTTCGTTGGTCTCCGCATCTCTGTTCAGTCACTAAGTACCTAAGGAAAGATGAAGGTAGTTGGATGAGGGCTCCCCCGCATTGTTCTTTCCTAGAGGTGAGTATATGACTCAGAGCTCCTGCTTCAATGCGTGTGCTTTCAAACGTTACTTAGTGAAACCATACGATAACTGAATGCTGCCTTCCGAGGATTGTTGTAACCCAGAATGGAGCAACATGCATTTCTTCATTGGTCTCCGCCTCTGATTTCAGTCACGAAGTATCTAATGAAGGATGACGGCAGCTGAATGTGAGGGTGCCACACATTGTACTTTATGGGAGTTGAGTGTATCTCTCTGAGCTCATAAGGCCAGGCATGTGCTCTCAAACTTTACTAACATAGTGAAACAATACGTCAATAATGCTGCCTGTCGCAGTTTGTGGTTACCCGGAATCGAGCACCATCACTTGCTTCATGGGTCTCCGCCTCTGATTCCAGTCACGATGTATCTCATGAAGGATGACGGTAGTTGAATGAGGGGTTCGCACCTTGATCTTCCACTGAGTTCAGTTTATCACTCTTAGATCATTTCCGACTTTACTCAATAGGGAAACCAGACGGCAGATGAGACGTTCACTCTCTGTAGTGTTTATTCTGAGAGTTGAGCCCACATTGCACTTGCACATGTGTCTCAGAATGTGTTTGCAATCACTATCACCCTCGTGAAATTTGACTGTGTGTGTGTGTGTGTGTGTGTGTGTGTGAGGGTTTCCCCACCGTGTTCGTTCAAGGAGTTTCGTATGTCACAGTGAACTTATTCTTCGGGGCTTGTGTTTTCAAACATTACTGTCCTCGTGATACAATAAGGTAACTGAATGCTGCCTGTCCGCCTGTGTTATTTCCCTGAGTGGAGCACCCGGCAATGCTTTCATTCATCTCCGAATCGCTTTTCAGTCACGAGCTATCTAGGGAATGATAACGATAGTTGAATCAGAGGTTCGCCACAGAGTTTTGCTCGGTGTGGAGTGTTTCACTCTGAGCACATACTTCCATGCCTGTGTTTTCACCCATCACTATTGAACCATTATGTAAACCGAATGCTGCATTCCCTTGTGTTGAATCCCAGAGTCGAGCCCCTTGCACTTCATTCATTAGTCTCGGCTTCTGTTTTCAATCGTTACCCCGTAGTCAATCATGTTGGTCGTTGTAGGAAGGGTCCCCTGGTTTTCTTTTAATGACGTGGCTATAGAACATTCATTAACTTACACCTCCAGTCCTGTGTTTTCCGACCTTACTCAACAGGGAAACAGGACGGTAACTGAGAGGTCCACTCTGGGTAGTGTTTTCTCTGAGAGCTGAGCACACTGCACATCCACATGGGACTCAGAAAGGGTTTTCAATTTCTATCAGCCTAGTGAAAATGAGGATGTTTATGCAAGTCTCATTCGGGTTCCCCACCGAATTCTTTCAAAGGGTTTCCAATATCACACAGACCTTATTCTTCAAAGCGTGTTTTCCAATCCTCGTAAGGAAACCAATATGGGAACTGGATTTTTCCATCCGCAGAGCGTGGCTTCCCACATTCCAGCACCAGGCTCCTCCTTCGTTGGTCTCCTCATCTCTGTTCAGTCACTAGGTACCTAAGGAAAGATGAAGGTAGTTGGATGAGGGTTCCCCCACATTGTTCTTTCCTAGAGGTGAGTGTATGACTCAGAGCTCCTGCACAATGCATGTGCTTTCACACATGACTCACAGAGTGAAAGACTACGATAACTGAATTCTGCCTTCCGAGGATTGTTGTAACCCAGAATCGAGCAGCATGCACTACTTCATTGGTCTCCGCCTCTGATTACATCTAATGCAGGAAGACGGCAGTTGAATGAGGGTTCCACACATTGTACTTTATGGGAGTTGAGTATAGCTCTCTGAGCTCATCATGCCATGCATGTGCTTTCAAACCTTACTAACAGAGTGAAAGAATACGATGATTGAATGCTGCATTCCTCAGTTTGGTTACCCGGAATCGAGCACCATGCACTTGCTTCATGTGCAGGTCTCTGCCTCTGACTGAAGTCACGATGTATCTAATGAAGGATGACGGTAGTTGGATGAGGGGTCGGCACCTTTTCTTCCACGTAGTTGAGTTTATCACTCTGACATCAACTCCCACATTAAGAAATACGGAAACCAGACGGCAGGTGAGACGTTCACTCTCTGTAGTGTTTACCCTGAGGTTTGAGCCCACATGTCACTTGCACGTGTGTCTCAGATTGTGTTTGCAAGAGCTATCACCCTCGTGAAAATGGACGGTGTGTGTGTGTGCGTGCGTGCGTGTGTGTGTGTGAGATGGGTTCCCGACGGTTTTCGGTCAAGGAGGTTCGTATGTCACACTGAGCTTATTCTTCACTGCTTGTGTTTTCAAACATTACTAAGGATAACAATATGGGAACTGAATTTTTCGATCCGCAGAGTGTGGCTTCCTAGGTATTCGCAGCATGAACCGCACTTTCATTGGTCTTCGCATGTCTTTTCAGTCACTACGTAGCTTCTGAGAGGTGACAGTAGCTAAATGAGGGATACTGCAGACGGTTCTTTCCCGAAGTTGTATATATCACCCTGAGATACTACTTCAATGCATGTGTTTCCCAACATTACTTTGCTGGTGATACAATACGTTAACAGAATGCTTCGTGTCCCCCTGTGTTTTTTCCCTGAGTGGAGCACCTAACAATGCTTTCATTGGTCTCCGAATCGCTTTTCAGTCACGAGCTATCTAGGGAATGATGACGATAGTTGAATGAGAGGCTCACCGCAGTGTTTTTCTCGGTGCTGAGTGTTTCACGCTGAGCACATACCTCCATGCCTGTGTTTTCACCCATCGTTAAACTACTGAACCAATATGTAAACCGAATGCTGCATGCTGCATTCCCTTGTTTTGAATCCCAGAGTCGTGCCCTTTGCACTTCATTCATTGGTGTCCGCATCTGTATTCGATCGTTAACCCATAGTCAGTCATGATGGCAGTTGTAGGATGCGTTGCACTGGTTTTTTTTGTTTGTTTTGTTGTTTTTTTTTTTTTTGTAGACGTCTCTATAGAACATTCATTAACTTACCCCTCCCTGGCCCCAGTCCTGTGTTTTCTGACCTTACTCAACAGGGAAAGAGGACGGTAACTGAGAGGTCCACTCTGGGTAGTGTTTTCTCTGAGAGTTGAGTACACTGCACATCCACATGGGTCTCAGAAAGGGTTTTCAATTTCTATCAGCCTAGTGAAAATGACGATGTTTATACAAACCTCACTCAGGTTCCCCACCGAATTCTTTCAAAGGGTTTCCAATATCACACAGACCTTCTTCTTCCATGCGTGTTTTCCAAGCCTAGTAAGGAAACCAATGTGGGAATTGCATTTTTCGATCCGCAGAGCGTGGTTTCCCACATTCCAACCCCAGGCTCCTCCTTCGTTGGTCTCCGCATCTCTGTTCAGTCACTAAGTACCTAAGGAAAGATGAAGGTAGTTGGATGAGGGCTCCCCCGCATTGTTCTTTCCTAGAGGTGAGTATATGACTCAGAGCTCCTGCTTCAATGCGTGTGCTTTCAAACGTTACTTAGTGAAACCATACGATAACTGAATGCTGCCTTCCGAGGATTGTTGTAACCCAGAATGGAGCAACATGCATTTCTTCATTGGTCTCCGCCTCTGATTTCAGTCACGAAGTATCTAATGAAGGATGACGGCAGCTGAATGTGAGGGTGCCACACATTGTACTTTATGGGAGTTGAGTGTATCTCTCTGAGCTCATAAGGCCAGGCATGTGCTCTCAAACTTTACTAACATAGTGAAACAATACGTCAATAATGCTGCCTGTCGCAGTTTGTGGTTACCCGGAATCGAGCACCATCACTTGCTTCATGGGTCTCCGCCTCTGATTCCAGTCACGATGTATCTCATGAAGGATGACGGTAGTTGAATGAGGGGTTCGCACCTTGATCTTCCACTGAGTTCAGTTTATCACTCTTAGATCATTTCCGACTTTACTCAATAGGGAAACCAGACGGCAGATGAGACGTTCACTCTCTGTAGTGTTTATTCTGAGAGTTGAGCCCACATTGCACTTGCACATGTGTCTCAGAATGTGTTTGCAATCACTATCACCCTCGTGAAATTTGACTGTGTGTGTGTGTGTGTGTGTGTGTGTGTGTGTGTGTGTGAGGGTTTCCCCACCGTGTTCGTTCAAGGAGTTTCGTATGTCACAGTGAACTTATTCTTCGGGGCTTGTGTTTTCAAACATTACTGTCCTCGTGATACAATAAGGTAACTGAATGCTGCCTGTCCGCCTGTGTTATTTCCCTGAGTGGAGCACCCGGCAATGCTTTCATTCATCTCCGAATCGCTTTTCAGTCACGAGCTATCTAGGGAATGATAACGATAGTTGAATCAGAGGTTCGCCACAGAGTTTTGCTCGGTGTGGAGTGTTTCACTCTGAGCACATACTTCCATGCCTGTGTTTTCACCCATCACTATTGAACCATTATGTAAACCGAATGCTGCATTCCCTTGTGTTGAATCCCAGAGTCGAGCCCCTTGCACTTCATTCATTAGTCTCGGCTTCTGTTTTCAATCGTTACCCCGTAGTCAATCATGTTGGTCGTTGTAGGAAGGGTTCCCTGGTTTTCTTTTAATGACGTGGCTATAGAACATTCATTAACTTACACCTCCAGTCCTGTGTTTTCCGACCTTACTCAACAGGGAAACAGGACGGTAACTGAGAGGTCCACTCTGGGTAGTGTTTTCTCTGAGAGCTGAGCACACTGCACATCCACATGGGACTCCGAAAGGGTTTTCAATTTCTATCAGCCTAGTGAAAATGAGGATGTTTATGCAAGTCTCATTCGGGTTCCCCACCGAATTCTTTCAAAGGGTTTCCAATATCACACAGACCTTATTCTTCCAAGCGTGTTTTCCAATCCTCGTAAGGAAACCAATATGGGAACTGGATTTTTCCATCCGCAGAGCGTGGCTTCCCACATTCCAGCACCAGGCTCCTCCTTCGTTGGTCTCCTCATCTCTGTTCAGTCACTAGGTACCTAAGGAAAGATGAAGGTAGTTGGATGAGGGTTCCCCCACATTGTTCTTTCCTAGAGGTGAGTGTATGACTCAGAGCTCCTGCACAATGCATGTGCTTTCACACATGACTCACAGAGTGAAAGACTACGATAACTGAATTCTGCCTTCCGAGGATTGTTGTAACCCAGAATCGAGCAGCATGCACTACTTCATTGGTCTCCGCCTCTGATTACATCTAATGCAGGAAGACGGCAGTTGAATGAGGGTTCCACACATTGTACTTTATGGGAGTTGAGTATAGCTCTCTGAGCTCATCATGCCATGCATGTGCTTTCAAACCTTACTAACAGAGTGAAAGAATACGATGATTGAATGCTGCATTCCTCAGTTTGGTTACCCGGAATCGAGCACCATGCACTTGCTTCATGTGCAGGTCTCTGCCTCTGACTGAAGTCACGATGTATCTAATGAAGGATGACGGTAGTTGGATGAGGGGTCGGCACCTTTTCTTCCACGTAGTTGAGTTTATCACTCTGACATCAACTCCCACATTAAGAAATACGGAAACCAGACGGCAGGTGAGACGTTCACTCTCTGTAGTGTTTACCCTGAGGTTTGAGCCCACATGTCACTTGCACGTGTGTCTCAGATTGTGTTTGCAAGAGCTATCACCCTCGTGAAAATGGACGGTGTGTGTGTGTGCGTGCGTGCGTGTGTGTGTGTGAGATGGGTTCCCGACGGTTTTCGGTCAAGGAGGTTCGTATGTCACACTGAGCTTATTCTTCACTGCTTGTGTTTTCAAACATTACTAAGGATAACAATATGGGAACTGAATTTTTCGATCCGCAGAGTGTGGCTTCCTAGGTATTCGCAGCATGAACCGCACTTTCATTGGTCTTCGCATGTCTTTTCAGTCACTACGTAGCTTCTGAGAGGTGACAGTAGCTAAATGAGGGATACTTCAGACGGTTCTTTCCCGAAGTTGTATATATCACCCTGAGATACTACTTCAATGCATGTGTTTCCCAACATTACTTTGCTGGTGATACAATACGTTAACAGAATGCTTCGTGTCCCCCTGTGTTTTTTCCCTGAGTGGAGCACCTAACAATGCTTTCATTGGTCTCCGAATCGCTTTTCAGTCACGAGCTATCTAGGGAATGATGACGATAGTTGAATGAGAGGCTCACCGCAGTGTTTTTCTCGGTGCTGAGTGTTTCACGCTGAGCACATACCTCCATGCCTGTGTTTTCACCCATCGTTAAACTACTGAACCAATATGTAAACCGAATGCTGCATGCTGCATTCCCTTGTTTTGAATCCCAGAGTCGTGCCCTTTGCACTTCATTCATTGGTGTCCGCATCTGTATTCGATCGTTAACCCATAGTCAGTCATGATGGCAGTTGTAGGATGCGTTGCACTGGTTTTTTTTTTGTTTGTTTTGTTTTTTTTTTTTTTGTAGACGTCTCTATAGAACATTCATTAACTTACCCCTCCCTGGCCCCAGTCCTGTGTTTTCTGACCTTACTCAACAGGGAAAGAGGACGGTAACTGAGAGGTCCACTCTGGGTAGTGTTTTCTCTGAGAGTTGAGTACACTGCACATCCACATGGGTCTCAGAAAGGGTTTTCAATTTCTATCAGCCTAGTGAAAATGACGATGTTTATACAAACCTCACTCAGGTTCCCCACCGAATTCTTTCAAAGGGTTTCCAATATCACACAGACCTTCTTCTTCCATGCGTGTTTTCCAAGCCTAGTAAGGAAACCAATGTGGGAATTGCATTTTTCGATCCGCAGAGCGTGGTTTCCCACATTCCAACCCCAGGCTCCTCCTTCGTTGGTCTCCGCATCTCTGTTCAGTCACTAAGTACCTAAGGAAAGATGAAGGTAGTTGGATGAGGGCTCCCCCGCATTGTTCTTTCCTAGAGGTGAGTATATGACTCAGAGCTCCTGCTTCAATGCGTGTGCTTTCAAACGTTACTTAGTGAAACCATACGATAACTGAATGCTGCCTTCCGAGGATTGTTGTAACCCAGAATGGAGCAACATGCATTTCTTCATTGGTCTCCGCCTCTGATTTCAGTCACGAAGTATCTAATGAAGGATGACGGCAGCTGAATGTGAGGGTGCCACACATTGTACTTTATGGGAGTTGAGTGTATCTCTCTGAGCTCATAAGGCCAGGCATGTGCTCTCAAACTTTACTAACATAGTGAAACAATACGTCAATAATGCTGCCTGTCGCAGTTTGTGGTTACCCGGAATCGAGCACCATCACTTGCTTCATGGGTCTCCGCCTCTGATTCCAGTCACGATGTATCTCATGAAGGATGACGGTAGTTGAATGAGGGGTTCGCACCTTGATCTTCCACTGAGTTCAGTTTATCACTCTTAGATCATTTCCGACTTTACTCAATAGGGAAACCAGACGGCAGATGAGACGTTCACTCTCTGTAGTGTTTATTCTGAGAGTTGAGCCCACATTGCACTTGCACATGTGTCTCAGAATGTGTTTGCAATCACTATCACCCTCGTGAAATTTGACTGTGTGTGTGTGTGTGTGTGTGTGTGTGTGTGAGGGTTTCCCCACCGTGTTCGTTCAAGGAGTTTCGTATGTCACAGTGAACTTATTCTTCGGGGCTTGTGTTTTCAAACATTACTGTCCTCGTGATACAATAAGGTAACTGAATGCTGCCTGTCCGCCTGTGTTATTTCCCTGAGTGGAGCACCCGGCAATGCTTTCATTCATCTCCGAATCGCTTTTCAGTCACGAGCTATCTAGGGAATGATAACGATAGTGAATCAGAGGTTCGCCACAGAGTTTTGCTCGGTGTGGAGTGTTTCACTCTGAGCACATACTTCCATGCCTGTGTTTTCACCCATCACTATTGAACCATTATGTAAACCGAATGCTGCATTCCCTTGTGTTGAATCCCAGAGTCGAGCCCCTTGCACTTCATTCATTAGTCTCGGCTTCTGTTTTCAATCGTTACCCCGTAGTCAATCATGTTGGTCGTTGTAGGAAGGGTTCCCTGGTTTTCTTTTAATGACGTGGCTATAGAACATTCATTAACTTACACCTCCAGTCCTGTGTTTTCCGACCTTACTCAACAGGGAAACAGGACGGTAACTGAGAGGTCCACTCTGGGTAGTGTTTTCTCTGAGAGCTGAGCACACTGCACATCCACATGGGACTCCGAAAGGGTTTTCAATTTCTATCAGCCTAGTGAAAATGAGGATGTTTATGCAAGTCTCATTCGGGTTCCCCACCGAATTCTTTCAAAGGGTTTCCAATATCACACAGACCTTATTCTTCCAAGCGTGTTTTCCAATCCTCGTAAGGAAACCAATATGGGAACTGGATTTTTCCATCCGCAGAGCGTGGCTTCCCACATTCCAGCACCAGGCTCCTCCTTCGTTGGTCTCCTCATCTCTGTTCAGTCACTAGGTACCTAAGGAAAGATGAAGGTAGTTGGATGAGGGTTCCCCCACATTGTTCTTTCCTAGAGGTGAGTGTATGACTCAGAGCTCCTGCACAATGCATGTGCTTTCACACATGACTCACAGAGTGAAAGACTACGATAACTGAATTCTGCCTTCCGAGGATTGTTGTAACCCAGAATCGAGCAGCATGCACTACTTCATTGGTCTCCGCCTCTGATTACATCTAATGCAGGAAGACGGCAGTTGAATGAGGGTTCCACACATTGTACTTTATGGGAGTTGAGTATAGCTCTCTGAGCTCATCATGCCATGCATGTGCTTTCAAACCTTACTAACAGAGTGAAAGAATACGATGATTGAATGCTGCATTCCTCAGTTTGGTTACCCGGAATCGAGCACCATGCACTTGCTTCATGTGCAGGTCTCCGCCTCTGACTGAAGTCACGATGTATCTAATGAAGGATGACGGTAGTTGGATGAGGGGTCGGCACCTTTTTCTTCCACGTAGTTGAGTTTATCACTCTGACATCAACTCCCACATTAAGAAATACGGAAACCAGACGGCAGGTGAGACGTTCACTCTCTGTAGTGTTTACCCTGAGGTTTGAGCCCACATGTCACTTGCACGTGTGTCTCAGATTGTGTTTGCAAGAGCTATCACCCTCGTGAAAATGGACGGTGTGTGTGTGTGTGTGTGTGCGTGCGTGCGTGCGTGTGTGTGTGTGAGATGGGTTCCCGACGGTTTTCGGTCAAGGAGTTTCGTATGTCACACTGAGCTTATTCTTCACTGCTTGTGTTTTCAAACATTACTAAGGATAACAATATGGGAACTGAATTTTTCGATCCGCAGAGTGTGGCTTCCTAGGTATTCGCAGCATGAACCGCACTTTCATTGGTCTTCGCATGTCTTTTCAGTCACTACGTAGCTTCTGAGAGGTGACAGTAGCTAAATGAGGGATACTTCAGACGGTTCTTTCCCGAAGTTGTATATATCACCCTGAGATACTACTTCAATGCATGTGTTTCCCAACATTACTTTGCTGGTGATACAATACGTTAACAGAATGCTTCGTGTCCCCCTGTGTTTTTTCCCTGAGTGGAGCACCTAACAATGCTTTCATTGGTCTCCGAATCGCTTTTCAGTCACGAGCTATCTAGGGAATGATGACGATAGTTGAATGAGAGGCTCACCGCAGTGTTTTTCTCGGTGCTGAGTGTTTCACGCTGAGCACATACCTCCATGCCTGTGTTTTCACCCATCGTTAAACTACTGAACCAATATGTAAACCGAATGCTGCATGCTGCATTCCCTTGTTTTGAATCCCAGAGTCGTGCCCTTTGCACTTCATTCATTGGTGTCCGCATCTGTATTCGATCGTTAACCCATAGTCAGTCATGATGGCAGTTGTAGGATGCGTTGCACTGGTTTTTTTTTTGTTTGTTTTGTTTTGTTTTTTTTTTGTAGACGTCTCTATAGAACATTCATTAACTTACCCCTCCCTGGCCCCAGTCCTGTGTTTTCTGACCTTACTCAACAGGGAAAGAGGACGGTAACTGAGAGGTCCACTCTGGGTAGTGTTTTCTCTGAGAGTTGAGTACACTGCACATCCACATGGGTCTCAGAAAGGGTTTTCAATTTCTATCAGCCTAGTGAAAATGACGATGTTTATACAAACCTCACTCAGGTTCCCCACCGAATTCTTTCAAAGGGTTTCCAATATCACACAGACCTTCTTCTTCCATGCGTGTTTTCCAAGCCTAGTAAGGAAACCAATGTGGGAATTGCATTTTTCGATCCGCAGAGCGTGGTTTCCCACATTCCAACCCCAGGCTCCTCCTTCGTTGGTCTCCGCATCTCTGTTCAGTCACTAAGTACCTAAGGAAAGATGAAGGTAGTTGGATGAGGGCTCCCCCGCATTGTTCTTTCCTAGAGGTGAGTATATGACTCAGAGCTCCTGCTTCAATGCGTGTGCTTTCAAACGTTACTTAGTGAAACCATACGATAACTGAATGCTGCCTTCCGAGGATTGTTGTAACCCAGAATGGAGCAACATGCATTTCTTCATTGGTCTCCGCCTCTGATTTCAGTCACGAAGTATCTAATGAAGGATGACGGCAGCTGAATGTGAGGGTGCCACACATTGTACTTTATGGGAGTTGAGTGTATCTCTCTGAGCTCATAAGGCCAGGCATGTGCTCTCAAACTTTACTAACATAGTGAAACAATACGTCAATAGTGCTGCCTGTCGCAGTTTGTGGTTACCCGGAATCGAGCACCATCACTTGCTTCATGGGTCTCCGCCTCTGATTCCAGTCACGATGTATCTCATGAAGGATGACGGTAGTTGAATGAGGGGTTCGCACCTTGATCTTCCACTGAGTTCAGTTTATCACTCTTAGATCATTTTCCGACTTTACTCAATAGGGAAACCAGACGGCAGATGAGACGTTCACTCTCTGTAGTGTTTATTCTGAGAGTTGAGCCCACATTGCACTTGCACATGTGTCTCAGAATGTGTTTGCAATCACTATCACCCTCGTGAAATTTGACTGTGTGTGTGTGTGTGTGTGTGTGTGTGTGTGTGTGTGTGTGTGTGTGAGGGTTTCCCCACCGTGTTCGTTCAAGGAGTTTCGTATGTCACAGTGAACTTATTCTTCGGGGCTTGTGTTTTCAAACATTACTGTCCTCGTGATACAATAAGGTAACTGAATGCTGCCTGTCCGCCTGTGTTATTTCCCTGAGTGGAGCACCCGGCAATGCTTTCATTCATCTCCGAATCGCTTTTCAGTCACGAGCTATCTAGGGAATGATAACGATAGTTGAATCAGAGGTTCGCCACAGAGTTTTGCTCGGTGTGGAGTGTTTCACTCTGAGCACATACTTCCATGCCTGTGTTTTCACCCATCACTATTGAACCATTATGTAAACCGAATGCTGCATTCCCTTGTGTTGAATCCCAGAGTCGAGCCCCTTGCACTTCATTCATTAGTCTCGGCTTCTGTTTTCAATCGTTACCCCGTAGTCAATCATGTTGGTCGTTGTAGGAAGGGGTCCCTGGTTTTCTTTTAATGACGTGGCTATAGAACATTCATTAACTTACACCTCCAGTCCTGTGTTTTCCGACCTTACTCAACAGGGAAACAGGACGGTAACTGAGAGGTCCACTCTGGGTAGTGTTTTCTCTGAGAGCTGAGCACACTGCACATCCACATGGGACTCCGAAAGGGTTTTCAATTTCTATCAGCCTAGTGAAAATGAGGATGTTTATGCAAGTCTCATTCGGGTTCCCCACCGAATTCTTTCAAAGGGTTTCCAATATCACACAGACCTTATTCTTCCAAGCGTGTTTTCCAATCCTCGTAAGGAAACCAATATGGGAACTGGATTTTTCCATCCGCAGAGCGTGGCTTCCCACATTCCAGCACCAGGCTCCTCCTTCGTTGGTCTCCTCATCTCTGTTCAGTCACTAGGTACCTAAGGAAAGATGAAGGTAGTTGGATGAGGGTTCCCCCACATTGTTCTTTCCTAGAGGTGAGTGTATGACTCAGAGCTCCTGCACAATGCATGTGCTTTCAAACATGACTCACAGAGTGAAAGACTACGATAACTGAATTCTGCCTTCCGAGGATTGTTGTAACCCAGAATCGAGCAGCATGCACTACTTCATTGGTCTCCGCCTCTGATTACATCTAATGCAGGAAGACGGCAGTTGAATGAGGGTTCCACACATTGTACTTTATGGGAGTTGAGTATAGCTCTCTGAGCTCATCATGCCATGCATGTGCTTTCAAACCTTACTAACAGAGTGAAAGAATACGATGATTGAATGCTGCATTCCTCAGTTTGGTTACCCGGAATCGAGCACCATGCACTTGCTTCATGTGCAGGTCTCTGCCTCTGACTGAAGTCACGATGTATCTAATGAAGGATGACGGTAGTTGGATGAGGGGTCGGCACCTTTTTCTTCCACGTAGTTGAGTTTATCACTCTGACATCAACTCCCACATTAAGAAATACGGAAACCAGACGGCAGGTGAGACGTTCACTCTCTGTAGTGTTTACCCTGAGGTTTGAGCCCACATGTCACTTGCACGTGTGTCTCAGATTGTGTTTGCAAGAGCTATCACCCTCGTGAAAATGGACGGTGTGTGTGTGTGCGTGCGTGCGTGCGTGTGTGTGTGTGAGATGGGTTCCCGACGGTTTTCGGTCAAGGAGTTTCGTATGTCACACTGAGCTTATTCTTCACTGCTTGTGTTTTCAAACATTACTAAGGATAACAATATGGGAACTGAATTTTTCGATCCGCAGAGTGTGGCTTCCTAGGTATTCGCAGCATGAACCGCACTTTCATTGGTCTTCGCATGTCTTTTCAGTCACTACGTAGCTTCTGAGAGGTGACAGTAGCTAAATGAGGGATACTGCAGACGGTTCTTTCCCGAAGTTGTATATATCACCCTGAGATACTACTTCAATGCATGTGTTTCCCAACATTACTTTGCTGGTGATACAATACGTTAACAGAATGCTTCGTGTCCCCCTGTGTTTTTTCCCTGAGTGGAGCACCTAACAATGCTTTCATTGGTCTCCGAATCGCTTTTCAGTCACGAGCTATCTAGGGAATGATGACGATAGTTGAATGAGAGGCTCACCGCAGTGTTTTTCTCGGTGCTGAGTGTTTCACGCTGAGCACATACCTCCATGCCTGTGTTTTCAACCCATCGTTAAACTACTGAACCAATATGTAAACCGAATGCTGCATGCTGCATTCCCTTGTTTTGAATCCCAGAGTCGTGCCCTTTGCACTTCATTCATTGGTGTCCGCATCTGTATTCGATCGTTAACCCATAGTCAGTCATGATGGCAGTTGTAGGATGCGTTGCACTGGTTTTTTTTGTTGTTGTTGTTTTTTTTTTGTAGACGTCTCTATAGAACATTCATTAACTTACCCCTCCCTGGCCCCAGTCCTGTGTTTTCTGACCTTACTCAACAGGGAAAGAGGACGGTAACTGAGAGGTCCACTCTGGGTAGTGTTTTCTCTGAGAGTTGAGTACACTGCACATCCACATGGGTCTCAGAAAGGGTTTTCAATTTCTATCAGCCTAGTGAAAATGACGATGTTTATACAAACCTCACTCAGGTTCCCCACCGAATTCTTTCAAAGGGTTTCCAATATCACACAGACCTTCTTCTTCCATGCGTGTTTTCCAAGCCTAGTAAGGAAACCAATGTGGGAATTGCATTTTTCGATCCGCAGAGCGTGGTTTCCCACATTCCAACCCCAGGCTCCTCCTTCGTTGGTCTCCGCATCTCTGTTCAGTCACTAAGTACCTAAGGAAAGATGAAGGTAGTTGGATGAGGGCTCCCCCGCATTGTTCTTTCCTAGAGGTGAGTATATGACTCAGAGCTCCTGCTTCAATGCGTGTGCTTTCAAACGTTACTTAGTGAAACCATACGATAACTGAATGCTGCCTTCCGAGGATTGTTGTAACCCAGAATGGAGCAACATGCATTTCTTCATTGGTCTCCGCCTCTGATTTCAGTCACGAAGTATCTAATGAAGGATGACGGCAGCTGAATGTGAGGGTGCCACACATTGTACTTTATGGGAGTTGAGTGTATCTCTCTGAGCTCATAAGGCCAGGCATGTGCTCTCAAACTTTACTAACATAGTGAAACAATACGTCAATAGTGCTGCCTGTCGCAGTTTGTGGTTACCCGGAATCGAGCACCATCACTTGCTTCATGGGTCTCCGCCTCTGATTCCAGTCACGATGTATCTCATGAAGGATGACGGTAGTTGAATGAGGGGTTCGCACCTTGATCTTCCACTGAGTTCAGTTTATCACTCTTAGATCATTTTCCGACTTTACTCAATAGGGAAACCAGACGGCAGATGAGACGTTCACTCTCTGTAGTGTTTATTCTGAGAGTTGAGCCCACATTGCACTTGCACATGTGTCTCAGAATGTGTTTGCAATCACTATCACCCTCGTGAAATTTGACTGTGTGTGTGTGTGTGTGTGTGTGTGTGAGGGTTTCCCCACCGTGTTCGTTCAAGGAGTTTCGTATGTCACAGTGAACTTATTCTTCGGGGCTTGTGTTTTCAAACATTACTGTCCTCGTGATACAATAAGGTAACTGAATGCTGCCTGTCCGCCTGTGTTATTTCCCTGAGTGGAGCACCCGGCAATGCTTTCATTCATCTCCGAATCGCTTTTCAGTCACGAGCTATCTAGGGAATGATAACGATAGTTGAATCAGAGGTTCGCCACAGAGTTTTGCTCGGTGTGGAGTGTTTCACTCTGAGCACATACTTCCATGCCTGTGTTTTCACCCATCACTATTGAACCATTATGTAAACCGAATGCTGCATTCCCTTGTGTTGAATCCCAGAGTCGAGCCCCTTGCACTTCATTCATTAGTCTCGGCTTCTGTTTTCAATCGTTACCCCGTAGTCAATCATGTTGGTCGTTGTAGGAAGGGTCCCCTGGTTTTCTTTTAATGACGTGGCTATAGAACATTCATTAACTTACACCTCCAGTCCTGTGTTTTCCGACCTTACTCAACAGGGAAACAGGACGGTAACTGAGAGGTCCACTCTGGGTAGTGTTTTCTCTGAGAGCTGAGCACACTGCACATCCACATGGGACTCAGAAAGGGTTTTCAATTTCTATCAGCCTAGTGAAAATGAGGATGTTTATGCAAGTCTCATTCGGGTTCCCCACCGAATTCTTTCAAAGGGTTTCCAATATCACACAGACCTTATTCTTCAAAGCGTGTTTTCCAATCCTCGTAAGGAAACCAATATGGGAACTGGATTTTTCCATCCGCAGAGCGTGGCTTCCCACATTCCAGCACCAGGCTCCTCCTTCGTTGGTCTCCTCATCTCTGTTCAGTCACTAGGTACCTAAGGAAAGATGAAGGTAGTTGGATGAGGGTTCCCCCACATTGTTCTTTCCTAGAGGTGAGTGTATGACTCAGAGCTCCTGCACAATGCATGTGCTTTCAAACATGACTCACAGAGTGAAAGACTACGATAACTGAATTCTGCCTTCCGAGGATTGTTGTAACCCAGAATCGAGCAGCATGCACTACTTCATTGGTCTCCGCCTCTGATTACATCTAATGCAGGAAGACGGCAGTTGAATGAGGGTTCCACACATTGTACTTTATGGGAGTTGAGTATAGCTCTCTGAGCTCATCATGCCATGCATGTGCTTTCAAACCTTACTAACAGAGTGAAAGAATACGATGATTGAATGCTGCATTCCTCAGTTTGGTTACCCGGAATCGAGCACCATGCACTTGCTTCATGTGCAGGTCTCCGCCTCTGACTGAAGTCACGATGTATCTAATGAAGGATGACGGTAGTTGGATGAGGGGTCGACACCTTTTTCTTCCACGTAGTTGAGTTTATCACTCTGACATCAACTCCCACATTAAGAAATACGGAAACCAGACGGCAGGTGAGACGTTCACTCTCTGTAGTGTTTACCCTGAGGTTTGAGCCCACATGTCACTTGCACGTGTGTCTCAGATTGTGTTTGCAAGAGCTATCACCCTCGTGAAAATGGACGGTGTGTGTGTGTGTGTGTGTGCGTGCGTGCGTGTGTGTGTGTGAGATGGGTTCCCGACGGTTTTCGGTCAAGGAGTTTCGTATGTCACACTGAGCTTATTCTTCACTGCTTGTGTTTTCAAACATTACTAAGGATAACAATATGGGAACTGAATTTTTCGATCCGCAGAGTGTGGCTTCCTAGGTATTCGCAGCATGAACCGCACTTTCATTGGTCTTCGCATGTCTTTTCAGTCACTACGTAGCTTCTGAGAGGTGACAGTAGCTAAATGAGGGATACTTCAGACGGTTCTTTCCCGAAGTTGTATATATCACCCTGAGATACTACTTCAATGCATGTGTTTCCCAACATTACTTTGCTGGTGATACAATACGTTAACAGAATGCTTCGTGTCCCCCTGTGTTTTTTCCCTGAGTGGAGCACCTAACAATGCTTTCATTGGTCTCCGAATCGCTTTTCAGTCACGAGCTATCTAGGGAATGATGACGATAGTTGAATGAGAGGCTCACCGCAGTGTTTTTCTCGGTGCTGAGTGTTTCACGCTGAGCACATACCTCCATGCCTGTGTTTTCAACCCATCGTTAAACTACTGAACCAATATGTAAACCGAATGCTGCATGCTGCATTCCCTTGTTTTGAATCCCAGAGTCGTGCCCTTTGCACTTCATTCATTGGTGTCCGCATCTGTATTCGATCGTTAACCCATAGTCAGTCATGATGGCAGTTGTAGGATGCGTTGCACTGGTTTTTTTTGTTGTTGTTGTTGTTTTTTTTTTTGTAGACGTCTCTATAGAACATTCATTAACTTACCCCTCCCTGGCCCCAGTCCTGTGTTTTCTGACCTTACTCAACAGGGAAAGAGGACGGTAACTGAGAGGTCCACTCTGGGTAGTGTTTTCTCTGAGAGTTGAGTACACTGCACATCCACATGGGTCTCAGAAAGGGTTTTCAATTTCTATCAGCCTAGTGAAAATGACGATGTTTATACAAACCTCACTCAGGGTTCCCCACCGAATTCTTTCAAAGGGTTTCCAATATCACACAGACCTTCTTCTTCCATGCGTGTTTTCCAAGCCTAGT
>JAESUZ010000369.1:0-90524 GCA_017311185.1 Proteles cristata cristata | reverse complement strand
AAATGTCTGGCACAGAGCCCAGCAAAGAGCACAGCTCAATACCTAATAGTTGAATCTACACGTGACCTGTTGGCTGGCACCCAGCTGTTTCCTGAACTGGCCCCAACCTAGCCAGCCAGTCCTCCACCCCACCACCCTGCTCCCCACAAGGCTCAGCTCCTACTACCCTATAAACAAACCCATTCACTCCCATCGGCAGTAGTGTGTCAGAGTTGAGAGCCAGTAGTTAAATATTCAAGAATTTTACAAACAGATTGTTAAACTATTGGTAACTTAAGAGTGGCCATGGTGGGAGTATTTACACCACAGATATTGGCAAACATTACAAATCAGAGCACCACACACACAAGCAGCCTCCTTGTTCTCACTCCTGCAGACAGCCTCAGTGTCACAGGCTAGGGTACACAAGACAACATTTCTATATATTGATTTTTGTCATCTTTTTCTCCAAGTGAACATGAGAATCTTATCCCTAAAGCTTACATTTAAAACCATGAAAACAGGGATATGGTTGATACATCTTTTGCTTCTAGTGCCTCAAGATGCCTAGCACAAGATTTGAGACGATGGAGGTATTCAGTAAAGACTCACAGCAGCAAGCTGGTAGAGTGGCAGGAGTCTAAGACAGGCAAACAGGAGCTCTGCATTTCATCTCAGCTGAGCCACTGACTTGCAGTTGACATGTGCTGGTTCCTTTTCCTTTGTAGGTCTCAGTTTACCCATCTAAAATGATACTGGTGATTTTCAAGCCTCTCTCAAGCTTCAAGACTCAAAGAGCTTGTTCATTGATATACAAATGAGTGCCTATTATTTTATGCAGAAACTCTTAGGTACTTTCAAAGAAACCATTTTGGCACCCATGCCACCCCACTCACCACAATGGAAAAGTTGGAAGGGCCTTTAGGGAACATGGAACCCAAGGCCTCCATTCCAGAAATAATGATAGCTAAGATTCACTGAGCACTTATTATGTGCCAGGTAGTATTTTAAACACTTTATATTGATTAATTTAACCTTCACAACAACAGTACCAAAAGGTAGATACTATTATCACTGCGCATTTTACAGATGAGGAAGCCAGGGTTCAGAGACATGAAACAGCTTGCCCAAGTCACACAGCTAGGAAGTAATAGAATTGAGGCTTGAACTAGGAAACCTGATTCCAAATCCCACACACTTAACTGTACTACCTTGTATGAGTTCTCAGAGCAAGTGGCTGCCTCTCAGAGGCTTGGGGCCATAAGACAGACAGCTACCTTTTCTGCCCACAGGTCCCATTGTAGCCTAAGCTTTACCAATAGGCAGAATGCCTTAGAGGAAACGTCACATCTTTCTTCCTCAGCTTCCCAACTATGTGACCTTGAACAAGTCCCTCTGCTTCTCTGAGCCTCAGTTGTCCCAACTGTTTCACACAGGGCTCTTGTGAGGGTTGAGGAAGGGAATTAGCATGTATTCATTGTCTCTGTGTGTATTTCAATTGCAGCCTAGAGAGAGAAATTACTTCTCCCAAATTACAGAAATGAAAACATATTCAGAAAAGGTAATAACCTCCTTAAAGTCATGCAGTTGGGTAGGGCGGAAACTGTATTCAAACCCAAGGCTTTGTGTTCTTTTTGCTTAAACTTTTTAATTTTTAGAACAGTGTAAGATTCAGGGGCTCCTGTGTGGCTTGGTCAGTTAAACATCTGACTCTTAATCTCATCTCAGGTCATGGTCTCACAATTTGTTGAGTCCTAGCCTCATCAAAATTGCACTGAATGTGGAGCCTGATTGTGATTCTGTCTCTCCCTCTCTCTCTGCCCCTCCCCTGCTTGTGCATGTGCTCTCTCCTCTCTCTCTCTTTCTCTCTCTCTCTCAATAAACAAACAAACAAACAAACAAACAAACAAACAAATAAATAAATAAATAAAACATTTTAATCTAAAAAAAAAGATTCACAGAAAAATGGAGATGTTACAGACAATTGATACAACAGTATGAAAGTCAGGCTTATTTTTAACCTGATGTCCTTTATCCATTCCAGGATCCCATTCAGGACACCACATTAAGTCTAGTGATCATGTCTCCTCAGCTCCTCTTGGCTATGGCAGTTTTTCAGACTTTCCTTGTTTTTGAGGCCCTTCCCAGTTTTGATGAGTGCTGGCTGGGTATGTTTTTTTTTTTTTAGAATGTTCCTCAACTGGGACTTGTCTGACATTTTTCTCAAGGTTACACTGGGGTTTGGAGTTTGGGGGAGGAAGCCCACAGAGGTAAAGTGCCCTTCTCCTCACATCACACCAAGGGTGCATGCTGTCAGCATGACTTACCACCACTGATGTTGACGGGGACGACCTAGCTGAGGCGTGTTCGTCAGGTCTCTCCACTGGAAAGTTACTCTTGGCTTTTGCCCCTTTCCACACTGTTCTCTGTGGAAGGAAGCCACTGTGCACAGCCCAGGGGAAAGGGGAGATATGTGCCACCTCACTGTGAGAGGAAGACAACAGAGATTATCTGTAATTCTTCTACATGAGAGATTTGCCTCTTCTCCCTCATGTATTTATGTATTCAACACTTATTTATACCACTACAGACTCATGAGTATTTGTTTTATACTTTGGGTTATAGTCCAACACTACATTATTCTCTTGCTCCAATGGTTCCAGTTTTGGCCTCTAAGAGCTCTTTCGGTTGGCCCCTGTGTCCCTTTGACATACCTCCCATCATGGCGGGTTACATTGTCTCAGCACTTCCTTCCTTTCTGGCACTACAAGATTCTCCAGGCTCATCTTGTCTATTTCCTGGTCCAGCCCTGGAGTCAACCTTGTCTGCAAGGAACTCTGGTTCCTTTTACTGGAGAATGGGATTTGAAACCAAGATCTGGGCACCGAGTGTGTTTGTTGCTGCTGGGCCCTCTCAACTAATAAGATGTGCGTATACCAACCGGCGTATAGACACGTATCTGTAAGTGCTTCTCTGTATAACCATTTGTATCTATATTAAGCTAAACATGAGCTCACACTGATAGCTCTCATTCGAATCCATTAGCACATGGATCACTCCAACCTTCCTTCTTGCTTGTCTATGCACTACTACTCCAGCAGTGAGCATCTTGGCTCCCGTCATCCACCATCTGACTTCATGCTCTTTTCACAGCCCTCTTCCTTCATCTCTGCCAGGTTTCCAAGGCCTACCTAGCAGCTGCTGTGGGGAGTAGCTGTGTTCATCTTTCCTCGTCTCTGGGAGGCCTTAGGTAGTGGTGGTGGTTTTACAGACCTGGTAACTCGCCATTCAGGCCCTTTGGTTTCTACGGGCAGCCCTGAGGGTAGCCTTTCTCCCAGGCCTTCAGACAGCCCAGGAGAGTTTGTTTGCCCCAGGACTTGTCTGTGGGCAACTGAGCCTTTAAGCCGGCAGAAACTCAGTGCTGGTATGACAGCAGCCTCTCCTCCACTGCCGCAGTATACTAGTGTCACTGCCCCCGCCCCTCACCCTTCCCCTTAGCCAGCTGTGGAGTCTTTTGCTCAGCTCTGCCCAGACCAGCAGTTACTGGGCAGTGGGCTAGGCTCAGATGTGATGGAGGATGCAGAGAAAATTGGAATTCTAGGCATGGGCAATCCACAGCATGGAGGGGCTAAGGCTCTTTTGGCCAGAGTTCAAATTAGTTCGGCTCAGTGGCTGTCACCTTGGAACAGTATGCTGTACAACCCCACTCAATCAGGGCCTCTGTCCCGGCCCCATGCCTCAGGGGGCCCTTTGCTTTGAAGAACCTTCTTTCAAACATGCTCATGTCCCCTCTGATGTCGAGTAGAGTACAGACCAGGGCAAGCACTGCCTGCCTCCTGGGTAGAGTGCTCTAAGCCCAAACATTGACCCATGTAGGCCCCAGTCCCTGTTTCTTCTCTTTGGGACACTCTCTTACTGGCTACTCTATGCATGGAGTCAACCAGATGCCCTGAGGAGCTTCTGGACTGCATCTATGGTGTCTTATTGGGGCCTCGGGGCTGAGCCCAGTTCCAGGAGGACAATCTGGCAGGCAGATCACTCCTGCTTGCTGGTACAGTGCTTATGGAGTTAAAACACAGAATTTCCAAGCCTCAAGGGAGTTTTTGAAGCCATTTAGTCCAAAGCATTCCTGGTGTATATGCATCATTACCCACTACCTCTTGCTCCGGAATCTTCTCTGGGCCCCTCTGAGCTGCTGGGGATGGAGAAAGAAAAAAGTGCCTGTCCTTGTCCATCAGGATCTCTCGGTCTAATGGGGGACACAGACACAGAAACTGTCACTTTGAGTAATATAATAAAAAGAATAGTAATAATAATAATAATAATAATAATAATAATAATAATAGCTTCCATGTATTGAGCTCTTACTATGTACCGGGCACTGTGAAACATGTTTGCATGCATTATCTGATTACTTGCTCTCAGTGAGTTCATGGAGTGTGCGCTACTAATATTCTTATTTTAGAGGAGGCAACTGAGGCTCAGAGATGTAAATTGGCATATGTGTGAGACCCTAGAGCATCCTTCAGCTCTGTCCAGCTCCACAGCCTGAGTTCTTTCACATTCTAAGACCTCAAGCCTGAAGAAATGGAGGCCAAGTGGGGTAAGGCGACTTGCCCAGAAAGAAAGGACTTGAATCCACTGCCCTCTGCCCTCAGCCCTGCAGGGAAGCCGTAATGCTTTGTCAGAAAGACAGTGGCATGTGTCCACGATCCTGGCTCTCTTCCCCTACCATGGTCTCATCTCTTGGCACAGCCCCAGCCCCAGCCCCAGACTGAGCTGGGCAGGCCATGTGGCTAACACATCTCCTTTTCAGCTCTGCCAAGCCTGCAGCTGGCCCACCCCTCACGTGCCCCCTCTAGCACCCAGCCCCCTCTCCTCGGCCAACAATGCAGCCCTCCTTCCGTTCAGCATTCCTGCCAGCTGGTGTGTGAACCCTGTGGAAGGAGACTGGGTTGCCATGGCAGCCGTGGAGGGCTGGTGTTGGGGTGGGGAGGGGGGTCACACTGGTGCAGGGCTCCTGACCTCCCTAGGAAGGGAGATTGTGACCCTGGTCCTAGTAAGTGCCTCAGAAGGCCTGCCCCCACCCTGTCCTGGCCCTCTGCCCACACCGGGTGTGCTTTAAGAGCTCTCGCCACACAGAGAAAGAGATGAGCTAGGGAGAAAAAATGCCCAGGCCCTTCAGAGCTCAAGCCCAATATAGCAGAACTAATTCGAAATGTCACTTAGGGCAGTCTTGCTCCCAGCCAGCAAAAAGCTGGTTTATTTACATAGTTGGCAGTGGCGGGAGGCCAAGAACCCCACCATGCCAGGGCGTAGGGGATGGGCAGCTAGGGGCCCTGGCTGTGGCCCCTGGCCTGGACCTTGGTCAGAATCACCATCTGGAAACCCCTGTGGGCAGAAGGGCCAGATCCCATAGACCCCACACATACTTCCCCCCCTCCAGCCAGTGCTCCCCCTTCTGGGGCCCTGGGGCAGGGCAGGAACTTCTAGTGACGGCCTTAGCACTAGTTCTGCACCAGGCACTGTGCTGCATGCTTGACACAGTTTTCTTCACTGAACCCTGCCAAACTCTAAGGAGAGTGGCGATTATTCTCATGCTGCAAGTGAGGAAACTGAGGCTGGAAGGATGCATGACTTTCTAGGGGAGTTAGACAGCCAGTAAGAGGCAGTTGAGATTCAAATCCTGGTCAGTCTCACTGCCAAGCCCATGCTTTCCCCCTGTATCAATACTCTGTATCTTGAGTCTTTGGCTTCCACTAGACCTGCCACTACTAAGGGTGTGGGCTGTGTGAGCCACTATGCCTGTCAATTGATTGCTGATGGCCTTTTAAAGCAGAGTCCCTACGGGTCCTACTAGATTGCCCAGTGAACCACTGATCTCTGGAGGCTGACAGGTCGGGGTGAGGTCAGGCCGCCAGCAAGAGAATGGAGGTTCTTCCCCGTGCCCACCTGTGTGCTTCACTGGGGAGAACACCCAAGTCCCAGGCTGAGACGGGACACATGGAACCAATAGTCCTGTATATACTTCACTTTGTTATGTGCCAAACATACACTGAGCATCTCGATGTGCCTGAAACGCTGCTGTGTGTTGAGAGTACAAGCATGAGAAAGACATAGTCCTTGTCTTCACAGAGCTCCCAGTCACTCTCCACAATAATAACACACCAAGTGCTAACATTGAGTGGTCTATGCCAGGTACTGTTTTATTAAGCAGCTCATGTGGATGAATTTACGTAATCTCTGTAGCAATGCTGTGAGATAGGTACTTATTATTATCCCCATTTCACAGATAAGGAAACAGAGCCATTGGGAGATAAAGTATCTTGTCCAGGGTCACACAGCTAGCAAGTGACAAAGGTGGAGTTTAAACCCAGGTAGGCCCCCTTTAGAACCCATCCTCCCGGTTCAGCATTATCTAGAATAAAAGGAAGAGGGCTGAGCACTGCAGCAAGAAGAGTTGGGATTAGATGCAGAGCAGGCTTACTAAGAGCACTTTAGTGGGCAAGTACAGGACCATTTTCTAAGCTGGAGCCCCTTCGTAGGGCACTTCTCCAGAGTGTTGGCTCCGGGAAAGGAGGTCAGGGGCAGCCCAAGTTGTCATCAAAGAAGTCTGGCCAGTGTCAGATTTTTTCTCTATGGTTCTTTGGTTCCCTGTTTTGACTGCTTCTTGGAGCCCAGAGGCTCAGCCAACCAGGGGTTAAGGCTCTGAGGGGGCACACTGGAGAAGGGCCTGATCTCTGCGCCAGGGCCCCAGGGAGAGGATGTGGCTGAGATCAGCTGGGAATCACTAAGGATGCTGGCAGGACAGACTGAGGTGAGAAGGAATGTGAAGAAGGCCCAGAACATAGGCTGGGATGTGGTGGGTGGCCAGCCGGCAGACTCTGGGCTGAGGGGGCAAACACAGTGTCAGGCAGAGAGTGGGAGTTGCTTGGCCCAGAGTGGTCCTTCCTGAGATGAAGGAAACAAACCTGTGGAGAGAAGAATCAGAGTAGAAATGGAGACTTGGGCTTGTGGGTGACAAGAAGGCTGGACATCTCTTAGGACTGAGGCCACTGGAGACACAGGAGGCCCTCATCCACACTCCACTTTCTTGTGTACCCTTCTGGGATTTTTCAGAGCAGCTCAAAGAGAAAGAGAGACCCCAGTGGAAGTAAGGGCTAAGATGTCTCCTACCCTTGAGTCCAGCTCTCCCCCAGATCCTATCAGCCGTGCATTCTGTCAGCAGAAAGGAACACACAGGACTTGTCTTTGCAAGTGCTACAAGCTCTGGAGAGATTCATCCAGTAAAGTGCTTCTTGACCTAGAAACCCAAGGAGGAGTAGGAAGGAGAGTGGCTGCTGTGTGGGTAGGCAGACCCAACCAACCTCCTCGGCAAGTTGGCTCAGAACTGGCACTGAGACTACCTTGAGGAAAGGAGGCCGCTCTAGATGGCATATTGGTGATAACACTGCTGGCTTCAGGGGCCTGATTTGGGGAGGAGGGAGGAAGCTCATTTCTGGCCTGAGTCCAACCAGAGATGCAATGGGTTCCATAGAGCAGTGGGACAGTGCAACATGTCACCAGAGGTCACTGAGAACCAGGAGAAGCTCCATGGAAAATTGATGCTGATCTTAGGGTTTCTCTAACTTCCTTGGCTGACGAGAATCCCAAGGACCTGTGAGCACTCCTGGGACAAGCACCCTTCAGTCCATGCTGCAGGCCCAACAGCACCTCAGCTGGCCTTTGACAAGCAGGTAGCCAGCAGAAGGAGTAAGGACACCTTGGAGATCCAAAGCCCTAGTAGGAAAGGAGTGCACAGGGGACCCATGGCTGGAGCAACCTTCAACGTTCACAGAAATGTCATCTAGTTGCCTCCAAACCTGTGGGATGAATTCTCCAGGCCCCTGTCTCCTTTGATTCTACTCCTCTACCACCCCTTTCCTCATAGTCTTACAATGACTCTCCATTCTCCCCAGGAATTCCCACCTACCATTTTCTCCTTCTACCTCCTTGCACACTACATCTTCCAACCCAGCATTCAGACTAGCTACTTTGAAATGTGTGTTTCTATCCCTTGCCCATAGTACCCTATCATCCCCCCTTATCCCTGCCGAGTGGGCAGCCAGGAGCCAACTGGGTCCCTGTGAACCCTGTACGGTCAGGGCAGACATGTCCCCCTTAGCATAGGGCTACCAACTTGGGCTACTGGAAGGAAGACAAAGTGCAGTGAAGGAGGGGGGCAGGGTGGAGCTTCTCGGCTATACCCCAACTCCCATCAGCCTTAGCAACTAAGATTCTTGGCTTTTCCGAAGCACGTGCTGAAAAGCACGTGAACACAGAACAGGGTGCTACCAAGCACAGTCTGGCAGGCAGGAGACAGATGCACTGGGGTTCACCTTCTTATAGTCTCTTCTCCTTTAGCTTCCCATAGAAGAACTTTTGCTGGCCAGGTCCCAAGTTCCAAGTGAGTGCTGGGCACTGGGGGTAATTTTCAGAACCCTCTGGTTTTTCCCATCTCTGGGTCTGCTGCTCAGAATCCCTGCCAGATGCCTAATTATGACAGGATCCTCAGTCTCCCCTCCTTACCCTCACATACAGTCAATCGCATAAACACCATGCCCTGCCCATCTCAACTCCTAAACCTCTCTCCTATCTTTCCTGCTTTGTGCCTTTTACTACCACTACTCCTATCGCCAAAACACCAACAACACTACCTGTCCTCTACTGTAAGCTTTACCTATGCCAGGTTCTGTGCTAAATATTTACAGACATTTGCCTCACTTAATCTTCCCACCAACAACCTCCTGAGAGCTGTACTATTATTGGCTCCATTTTACAGATGGGAGAGACTGAAGCCTAGAGCAGTGAAGTCCTTTGGCCAAGAGCTTATGCTAGTAGAAGGCAGAGCTGGGATTCCAATGCAAGCAGTCTGCTTCCAGAACACGAACACACACACACACACACACACACACACACACACACACACACTAACACACACAGATGGACTCACTGTGCTCTGCCACCCCTCCCCTGCCTTCCCTCTTGGCAGTTCTACTTCTCTCTTGCTGGCTGCCAGAGTGGTTTCTCCAAAGCTCAGTGCTGACTATATCTGTTTGACTCCTGGTCCAGTGCCCTATTGTGGCTCTCTTTAAAGCATCCCCCCTGTCCCTCCTCACTGCCATTGCCATAGTCCAGACTGCTGGCATCTCTTGCCTCCCAGCTTCTCCATTCAACTATAAGCTGATTGCGAACAGGGTCTAGTCTGCTTGATGACCAGCAAAATGCCCAGGTGCACCAGATAAAGTCACCGCGTCAACAAATGGAAGAACGGACAACCCATCTCTTGTCTCACCCCTGCTGATGCCTTCTCCAAGCTACTACCAGAGGGATCTTTCCAAGCACAGTCCTGAGCATGCCACTCCTCTGCTCCAAACTCATCACTGACAGATTTGACCCACAGATTCTACTTTTAGGAATTTATCCTGCTGCCATGCATGCATACACAAGGAATGACATAGGCACTAATTATTTATCACAGAACTGTTTGTGATTACAAATTATTGGAAATAACCTAAGTACCCATCAATTAGAACCTTGTCCACTCTTGCACAATAAAAGAATGAAGAAGCATTTTAGGTACGACGTGGAACAGTTTCCAAGATGCAATGTTTGGTAAAACAGCAAAATGTAGAATAGTAGCTATAATATATCATTAAATAAAATAAAGGAGGGAAAGAATATGTAAGTGCATTTGCTGTATATGTTAACCTATTTGCCTTTCTACCTTTAAATTGTTGACCTGTGTGAAGATATTACCTATTGAAAAGCTATAAACATTAGGATTTGAAATATAATGATGTAAACCAACCACAATTTTTATCAGGGCAAAGAACTGTCTCCCATCAATTACACACCCAACTTTGCTCACTCTTCTTCCTCAACGTAAATTACACTTTTCCTGCCTTCTAGCTTCTCTGATTTTCTATATCTGTACTGTCCATTACAGTAGTCTTGATGGTATTCTGGCTTTCATTATTATCCATGTTTTCAGGCACCCTGGGCTGGCCCTGACCTGAAGTGAATACTGGGGTGGGCATTGGGAGCTAACAGGATAGCCCTAGAGGTCCACACAAGACCAAAAGCTTCCCCCATTCCAGCTGCACCCCTACCCTGGAGCTTGCTGCATCCAGAGACTCTCACCTCGGGGTGCTTCCTCACACCCGATTCCTTCTCAGCCCCCAGGGGCCCTATGGTCATTTCCTGAGGGCACCCTGTCCACCCCTCTGTCTCAGGACCCAACTGCTTAGACCTCAGCTCTTGGAAAGACAGGAAGAGTAGGGACTATGTCAGAAGAAGGCAGAGGTTGCAGTTTAGGGTGCAGAGGGAACTCAAAGCCCATGGGAAAGGGCACTCATTTATGTAGATAGACTATGATCTTTTGTGTGTGTGTGTACAGGAGAGGTTATGCAAACAGGATCATAATTGAGTTCAAAATCTAGCTATGCCTTGTGAAAACACTGAAAAATATTGACTTGCATATTTCAAGCGGGTGAATTGTACCATATGTGAATTATAGCTCAATAATGCTGTTATATCCACTTACAAGCTGTGTGAAGCAAATAGCTTCACCTCTCTGTGCCTTAACTTTCACATCTATCAAAGGGAAGTGATAATAACAGTATCTAACAGAGTTGCTGTGAGAATTAAATGAGCAAATGCATGTGAAGCATTTCATGTTATGCCCATAGTAAGTACTCACTGAATACTAGTATCCATTATTCCTGTGTGTCAGGTACTGTACAAGTCATGTTGCATATAGTATTTCTTTCAATTCTTACAACAAACTTATAATAGCATGCATGTACTACCACCCCCACATGAGGGATACAGAAATTTAGTCCAGAGAGACACCACATTGATGTAGGTGTCTGTTGGCAGAGCTAGGATTGGATCCTAAAGTTCCTGCCCCTGCCACCTTTGACATGCCTCTCCACTTACAGGACTTTTGGCTACATGTTGGGCAGAAGCCTCACACAAGCCTCCCCTCAGTGCAGTGAGGTCTAGGAAGGCATGACAGGCCTTCCTCTAAGAGACGAGTTTTTGCAACTGTGACCAGCTTGGCCGGGGAGTTCCAGAGAGCCCTCAGGAATGGAGGCTGGATCCAGGGCCAAGCCAACCCCAGAGCAAGGACCATAGAGGATGTGGCCATTGGGCCATGCTGGCTAAGAGGACCCATGTCCTTGAAGCCAACTCTCACTTTGGACAGATTCACCTGGGGGTTTTTTGAGCATCTTCAGGATCCCAGAAGCTGCCCTAGGTGATTTTCCATGGCTTAACAGGGTGAATTCTCACGACGAGGTAGGTATTGCTATCCCAACTTACAGTTAAGGAGCTTGAGGCTCAGAGAAGTGACTCACCCATTGCAGAGCTGAGAATCAAACCCAGGCTCACTTCCCTTACCAAGTCATCCATTCATATTTCTTTATTCATTCATTCATCACCTATTAGATTCTGGAGATAAAGTATGAATTAATTTCTGTTACGGAAAAATGCTGAGGGAGAACTGACAAAGGAGAAATGCAATGACAGCCAGGAGGGTATGTGTGTGTGAAGTGTGGGGGGTGGGGGGGGATGCTGGCAGGCAGTGAATGTCTTCCAGACAAAGCATTTCATGAAGAATAAACACAACTTCACTGGGGTGAGGAAAGGAAAGAGGGGAAGATGTTTTAGGGAAAGAACAGCTCATGAAGGTTGGGAAGGCCTAGCACAATATGGGTGTTTGGTGGGTGGTGAGAGATAGCATGTGAGGAAGCACAGAGGATATGGGAGACAGTGTGGGAGGTGAACCTGCAGCCTGTGTCTTCAAGGTCTTTTATGTGAGCCCAAAAGGTCTGGATTGCATTTTCTGGGCTTAAGGAGCCACTGAGGGTTTTCAGCATGGTCAGTCCCTATGACAGTGGGGTGGAAGGCAGATGGAAAGGCTGACTTGGAGGCAGGAGCCCAGACAGACCTCTAGAATAGGTCAAGGAGGAGGTAATAAGTAACTAGAGCTGTGGCCTAAGGGACAGAGACTGGCAGGTAGTAGATTAGACAGGAAGGATTCAATAGAGGGGATGGGTGGGGATCAAGGATGATTCCCAGGCTCTGGCTTGGTCAACTGAGTGGATGAGGTAGCCAGGCCCTGAGACAGAAACAGAGGAGCAACCATGGGGCATGGTGAGTGGCAGGCCATCCAGTTCTAGAATGATTGCATTTGCAATCCGGCAGTGAGCTAGAAGCTAGAGAGAGATTTGGTTTTTTTTTTTTTTTACAAACAGCTTATTGTCAAGTTGGTTTCCATATAACACCCAGTGCTCATCCCCACAAGTGCCCTCCTCCATGCCCATCACCCCCCTCCCCCCCCACCCCCATCAGTCCTCAGTTTGTTCTCAGCATTCAAGAATCTCTCATGGTTTGCTGCCCTCCCTCTCCCCCACTATTTCCCCCCTTCTTTTCCCCCATGGTCCTCCGTTAAGTTCCTCCTAATCCTCCTATACGTGTAAACATATGGCAGCTCTCCTTCTCTGCCTGACTTATTTTGCTCAGCATAAACCCTCAAGTGCCATCCATGTTGCTACACATGACCAGATTTCATTTTTTCTCATTGCCATGTAGTATTCCATCGTATAGGTAAATCACATCTTCTGGATCCATTTGTCCGTTGATGGACATTTAGGCTCTTACCATGTTTTGGCTACTGTTGAGAGTGCTGCTATGAACACTGGGGTACATGTGCCCCTATGCATCAGCACTCCTGTATCCCTTGGGTAAATTCCTAGCAGTGCTATTGCTGGGCCATAGGGGAGTTCAAGTGTTAATTTTTTGAGGAACCTCCACACTGTTTTCCAGAGGGGCTGCACCAGTTTACATTCCCACCAACAGTGTAGTAGGGTGCCCGTTTCTCCACATCCTCGCCAGCAGCTAGAGTCCTCTGATTTCCTCATTTTAGCCATTCTGACTGGTGTGAGGTGGTACCTCAGTGTGGTTTTGATGTGTATTTCCCTAATGAGGAGGGATGCTGAGCATCGTTTCATGTGTCAGTTGGCCATCTGAATGTCCTCTATGGAGAAGTGTCTGTTCATATTTTCTGCCCATTTCTTCACTGGATTGTTTGTTTTTTGTGTGCGGAGATTGGTGAGTTCCTTGTAGATTTTAGATACTAGCCTTTTATCTGATAGGTCATTTGCAACTATCTTTTCCCATTCTGTTGGTTGCCTATTAGTTTTATGGATAGTTTCCTTTGCCGTGAAGAAGCTTTTAATCTTGATAAGGTCCCAATAGTTCAATTTTGCTCTTTATTTCCTTGCCTTTGGGGATGTGTCAAGTAAGAAATTGCTGCGGTGGAGGTCAAGGAGGTTGTTTTCTGCTTTCTCCTCTAGGGTTTTAATGGTTTCCTGTCTCACATTCAGGTCCTTTATCCATTTTGAGTTTATTTTTGCATCTGGTGTGAGAAAATGATCTTGTTTCATTCTTCTGCATGTTACTGTCCAGTTCTCCCAGCACCATCTGTTAAAGAGGCTGTCTTTTTTCCATTGGATACTCTTTCCCGCTTTGTCAAAGATTAGTTGGCTGTACACTTTTGGGTCCAATTCTGAGTTCTCCATTCTATTCCATTGGTGTATATGTCTGTTTTTGTGCCAATACCATACTGTCTTGATGACGATAGCTTTGTAGTATAGGCTAAAGTCTGGGATGGTGATGCCTCCCGTTTTGGTTTTCTTCTTCAATATTACTTTGGCTATTGGGGGTCTTTTGTGGTTCCATACAAATTTTAGGAGAGTTTGTTCTAGTTTTGAGAAGAATGCTGGTGCAATTTTGATTGGGATTGCATTGAATGTGTAGATTGCTTTGGGTAGTAATGACATCTTAACTATATTTATTCTTTCGATCCATGAGCATGGAACGTTTTTCCATTTCTTTGTGTCTTCTTCAATTTCCTTCATAAGTTTTCTATAGTTTCATCATACAAGTCTCTTATATCTTTGGTTAGGTTTATTCCTAGGTATTTTATGGCTTTTTGTGCAATTGTGAGTGGGATCAGTTTCTTGATTTCTCTTTCTGTTGCTTCATTATTGGTGTATAAAAATGCAACCGAGTTCTGTATGTTGATTTTGTACCCTGCAACGTTGCTGAATTCCTCAATCAGTTCTAGTGAGCTTCTGGTGGAGTCTATCAGGTTTTCTATGTAGAGTATCATGTCATCTGTGAAAAGCGAAAGTTTGACTTCTTCTTTGCCAATTCTGATGCCTTTTATTTCCTTCTGTTGTCTGATGGCTGATGCTAGGACTTCCAGCACTATGCGTAACAACAGTGGTGAGAGTGGACATCCCTGTCGTGTTCCTGATCTCAGGGGGAAAGCTCTCAGTTTTTTCCCGTTGAAGATGATGTTAGCTGAGGGCTTCTCATAGATGGCTTTTCATAGATGTTTAAGTAAGTTCCTTCTATCCAAATTTCTCAAGGGTCTTTATTAAGAAGGGCTGCTGTATCTTGTCAAATGCTTTTTCTGCATCTATCAACAGGATCATCTGGTTTTTATCGTTTCTTTTGTTAATGTGATGTATCACATTGACTGATTTGTGAATATTGAACCAGCCCTGTAACCCAGGAATGAATCCTACTTGATCATGGTGGATAATTTTTTTTTATGTGCTGTTGAATTCGAAAGTTTTCCTTCAATTTCTATTTTTTGGAATAGTTTGAGAAGAATAGGTATTAATTCTGTTTTAAATGTCTGGTAGAATTCCCCAGGGAATCCATCTGGCCCAGGGCTCTTATTTGTTGCAAGATTTTTGGTAACTGATTCTATTTCCTCACTAGTTATGCGTCTGTTCAGGTTTTCTATCTCTTCCCGTGTGAATTTTGGTAGTGTGTGTGTATTTAGGAATTAGTCCGTTTCTTCTAAGTTGTCCAATTTGTTGGCATATAATTTTTCACAGTATTCCTTGATAATTGCTTGTATTTCTGAGGAGAGATTTGGTTTCTTAATTCTTGGTCTAATGCTGTTCTTTCTGTTCCACCCAGCCTGTCTAAAATTTCCTTCTGCAAATGGAAGGTACCAGCGACACAGACCATCCTAAGCAGCAGATAAGCCCCTTTGGCTTCGAGTTCTAAGTGCAGTCCAGCCAGGAAGCAGCAAGGTTTCTGTAGGGTTTATACAAATACAGCAAGGATTAGAGTGGACAGACATTTGACAGAACGTTAGTAAATTGCCTTATCCAACTCAGTTCCAAGCATGATTCCCTCTAAACCTAGATTTTGATTTTGAAACCCTTCCCCACCCCCACCAAACTCACTCAAGGAAAGAACTGGAAGAACTCTGGGTAGTGCTCAGAGAGGAACAAGCAGAGTGTTATTTGCATATAATTTGCATAAGACAATCTGTTCTCTGGTAATTTTCAAGTAAAAATGTTATCATCGCTCCCTGGAGGGTCACTGCATGATTTTTCTTTCCTTTGTTCTTCCACACACAGAGACTGCCCCAGGTCTGTCCTCTAGGAAGGCCTAATGGAGATGAGGAGCCAGAGAGTGCTGGGAAAGGAGGGCTTACCATGTCTAACCAGTGCTCAGACCTAGGGCTCCCTCCCCAGGGAGCAGTGCAAATTCAGCCTTCTACTGGCTCCCCTTAGGGCCTTTCACAGCAACCCCCAGCCCCCCACCCCCATCGTAGGCTGCTGCCTACCTCCCTCTAACCCCTGGCTGCTGCCCTGCTCTGGGGTCTCCCTTGGGGCCCAGCTGCTCAGTCGGGCCCAGGCAGCTCATGGCACAGGCCTGGCTCAGGGGATGTTTTCTAATAGGCGGATAATTGCTTCTGTTAATTGCAATTTGATTTTAGCAATTTTTCTCTAAGAGCCTGGAGGCCTCAGGCCCAGATATAGAGAGAAGGTTCAGGAGTGAAGCCTGCAAGCTAGGGTCCCACTGCAGAACTTACCACCTACTGGGTCTCCCCTAGGCTCTGTCCCTATCAGGTAGGGGACTGAAGCTTGAGCTGCCTGTCACCCCCACAACCTCAGCTTCTTGAGAAGGACAGGTTGCAGATGGCTTCAAATATCACTAGCCCCAAGGGAATGGTTTGGCAGCAATTCTGGAAGGGGCTAGCTGGCAGACACACCACAGGGTCAGGGCAGGAGCCCTATCATAAAGCCTGGTGGGCTTCCCTCTGGAGCCAAACAACTTCTGAAGCTCTGTCCCATGACCATCTCGGTCCCTTAAACCTGTTTCTGAGGCTACCACCGCTCCTCCTCCTCACTACACACAGCCCTGTCCTCCAGGACTCTCAGAGCATGGCTTTGGAGCCCAGCTGTCTGATAAACCTAGACCAAGTTCCTTTCCTTCTCTGTGTTTAGGTTCCTTGCTCTTCAAGTGGGGAAATAATAGTATCTATGTGGTGTTGTCATGAGGACCAAACAGTAAATGTGGGCCAAATTCTTCACCTAGTGTCTGGCACATGCTAAGTTCTCTGTAAATGACAACTGTATTCTAGCTTTCATGATTATCCATGCTTTTCAGGCACCCTGAGCTGGCCCTGAGAGCTGCAGCCTCAGGCCATAGGGTCCCTGGGAGCCAAGATGGAATCAGGTGGGAGTCCCTGGATGGAGCAGGCCCCAGGGTGGGGTTGGGGCTGGCTGGAGCCTGAATTCTCCTGAGTAAGTGCTGGTTCTTGGAGGAAGGAGGAAAAGGGAAGGTGGGAGGTTTGTAGATTCAGATTGGGTTCCTGGAAAGGCACTTGGAGACAGGTGGACCTGGGTTCAAATTCCTTCTCCCACTTGGTAGCTGCGTGCTCGAGACCCATCTCCACCTCTCCTAGCCTCAGTTTCTCCTCTGCACCGAGGACACTGGTCTGTCTCCCACATGGGGTGGCCGTGGGAGATTAGCTGAAATAACTCGCGGCAGCATACAGGTAGGTTCTTAGTGAATAGCCATTTCCTCCCTGCCCCTCCCGCTCCTGCACATGTAAGGGGAGCAATTATCTCCCTGTGTTATGCATGTGCTGCAGGTCTCTACCCACCCAGTTCCTCAGCAAGGAGGTGGAGGTGTCCGCCACCGCCTTCCTTCCCACTGCACACACAGGCCTTCTCTGTTGCTGGCCAGGAGAGGGGAGGGGGATAGGGAAGCAGGCGATGGTTTGGGGCCCAGGGGGAGTGTCTCGGTGCCTGCCCACCACTTCTGGCCTGCAGCTCCAAGCAGCATGCTAATTAAGCCAGCAGGACCCACAGAACAGAATTGCAGGCCCCCTGCCTGCCTCCATCCAGCCCCCAGTGGCCTAGTGTGGAAATCGGCTGCACAGATGGGCCCTTTGCTTCAGGCTTGGGGGTGGGGTAGAGCTGGGCTGAGTGGGGGCCCAGAAAGGAAACAGAGGAGGGGTTAGCAGGGGTCTAGGGGAGCCTGGCCTGTTAGCAGGACAGGAACCGGAAGATGTGAGGAGAAGGCCACAATTTCTGCTTGGTCCCAGGCTGTGCTGGGCCTGGTCTGGCCTGGCCCTGCCCGTAAAGAAGGTGTTGACAGAATGATGGGGTGGGAGGTACCCAGATGGGGGCACTGCAGGGCCAGCACGCTGGGAGGTGACTGCCTGGTACCTTATTCTTGAGCTTCTGGCAGTACTACCTACTGTCGATTTGTATGACTCAGGAGTGTTCCTCTCACTTTCCGGAGCCTCAGTCTCCTCCTGTCCAAAATAGAGCTGATAACACATGTATAATAAAAGCATGCATGGGAATGAGACACACTAGATTCAAGAGAGCAGTTTCCACTGGGGAGGGCGGAAGGAAGGGGCATGGGACAGGAAAGGAAGTACATAAATGCCCTTATCTCTATGTGGGTTGTTTTAATCCTAAAATAAGATGTGAAACAATGGGGAATAATGTTAAGATTTGACAAAGCTGGGTGATTAGTACACAGGTGTTTGTTACTTATTTTTTTTCTTGCATCTTGTCTGCTTGTCTGAAATATTTCATAATAAAGCAAATGTCCAGTGACAGCCCAATCCATAGGATTTGAAATGTGCTGAACCTCCATCATCTTCTACAGGAACAAAACAGATGTGTTCTGGGAGACTGTGTAAGAGGACTCTAAACCCCAGTGCTGACGGCAACCCTGAGGTCACAAGTGTATGCAAATCCACTGACGACCCAAAAAGGTTCTCCAAATTCACATACCCCTTCTGTGACATATGATTTCAAATAGGCACGTGTAACTGAGGACTAAAGAAAGTATTATAAGTGCAGTAATCCCCCTTATCCACAGTCTTTCTTTCCATGGTTTCAGTGACCTGTGGTTAACCGTGGTCCAGAAGCAGATGGTCATCCTTCTGATGTAGCATCAGAAGGTCAGTGGTAGCCTACCACTATGTCACAGTGCTTAAGACATTGGCCTCACTTCATCCCATCATGTAGCCATTTTATCATCTCACATCACCACAAGAAAGGTGAGTACAGTACAATAAGATGGTTTGAGAGGGAGAGAATGAGAAACCACATTCTCATAACTTCTATCACAGTATATTGTTATGATTGTTCTATTTTATTATAAGCCATCGTTGCCAATCTCTTACTGTGCTGAATTTATAAATTAAACTTTATCATAGATATGTATGTATAGGGAAAAGAAACATAGTGTATATATATATAGGGTTTGGTACTTGACAGTTTCAGGTATCCACAGGGGGTCTTGAACCATAACCCTGAAGGTAAGAGGCGACTACTGTAGAATCAGTGACTAGAGATGGGAATGGGACCCCCCCCCCCAGGCCTGTTGTAAAGAGAGGGTGTGACACTTAGGAGGCTGCCTCCCTCTCTGTGTACTCCATTGCCAATTGCTTGGAGCACTGGGCCAAATCCTATTCTAGTGACCACTTAGATCACTGGGTCCCAACTCTAGATGCACATTAAAATCACCTGGAAAGCTTTTCCAAAAGAAAAATGTCTAGGCTCCACACCCAGAGTTTCCAAGGATCTGACTTAATTGGTCTGGGGTGAGGCCTGGACATTCCTATTTTGGAAAAGCTCCCTAGGTGATTCTCCTCTGTAGCCAGGCCAGAGAACCACTGTGCTCTGGCCAACAGAGCATGTCCCCAGAACCCCTCAGCTCTCCCTCTTCTGCTTTGAGAGAGGGTCCTGGAGCCAAGCATCCTTGGTTGCCCTGCAGAGGCCAAATCTATGTGACCCTGAAGGAAGCTGCTTTCTGCCATCCAGACGTTTCTTTGGAGTACATCCCTCATCACTCCTGTCTCTCCTCCCTGAACCCAAGGAGGACATGCTGGTTTGTAAGAGGGTTGAGGAGATGGAAAGTGATCGTCTCCCTTCCATGAGGTTGGGTGAGGCTGTACTTAGAAATCATTCAATCCATTGGCAACTTTTCCATACACATCTTCTGGGCCTCTAGCCGCAGTGGACATAAGCTTCTTCTCAAAACTCCTCCCTTGGCTTCCATGAAGCTCATTGTCTTGATTCTCTTTTGGCTGTTCTGGCTATGCTCCCCCCACCCCCCCGCCCCATACACACACATTGCCTTCTCTGTTTCCTCCTCTTCTCTGTTCACTGACTCATCACAGCCCCTCAGCCCTCACAATGAGGTTCTGGCTTTGGCACACTGTTCCTCTCTTATAACACATTCTACTCCCTTGGCTTTACATTGCAGCTATAAAAAAAGCTTTTTCAAAATTTTCTCCAGTTCCACCTACTTTGCCAAGGTCCAGTCCCACATCCACAACTATCTGATGGACATTTTCATCTGGAATTTTCTCTAGCACCTTAAAATCAACACATCTAAACTAAATTCAGCATATCCTGCATGCCCCTCTACCAGTCTTCTCCTCCAATTTATGCTCATGGCACCATGCTTCTCTCAATCCAACAAGCTTCAGTCACTTGGAATCCTTCCTGTCCTTGCTTTCCCCTCCCACATGCTCTAGCCAATGGCTTGATTCCAGTCCTCAGACTGGTGAGTCTTCACTGGTATGTCTACTGTTCCATAGGATTTCCCTCCACCTGTATCTTGGCCATCCTAAGAGCTGCCTCCCCAGTGGCCTTACTCCTTCTCAGCATTACTCCCCGACTTGCCAGTGCCTGTTGGTAAAGTCTCAGATTCTTCAGCATGGGTGACACGATCCTGTTCACCTGACTCCAACTGACCTTTCTAACCTTGAACCCATGGCTCCTAGGGGAAACCTGTCTCTCCAGGCACTTGACTTTTATTGAGTACCAGGGCTCCTCACTGTTCTCCAACAGTCTGGATCTATGTGGAGGTCAAAATTCACTTGCTGGCACAGGCTGGGTAGGGAAGGGAAGGGAATCAAGTCAGCTGAGCTGGCGATACAATCAGGAGTGGTGAGGAATGTGGAGAATTGGAGAGGAGACATCCTGTTTACAGGGGGCAACACTCTTCTACTCTTGCTATTTGTGCCCATGTGGGAACAAGGGCCCAATGTTGCTAGATCCTGAGCAATTTACTGAGAGAAACCCGAAACCCAAAACTTAAAGGTGAAACATCTAGGTTATTCAGTGTTAGCAGACCATTCAGATATTTTTTTAGCAAATTTTTTTACTGGGCCACACAAAATATGTCTGTGACTGGGTATTACTTCTCGGCTCCAATTTTGCAGTCTCCCCTTGCATCTATCCCCTGATTGGGGTACCATCCCTGCCCTTTGTGCCCCAAGCCTCCCTATTCTTCAAGGCCCAGTGGAAGTCCCACCAAGCTGGCCAAGCTTTCCATGACCAACTCAGTCCACTCCAACTTCCTGTGACCTTTAACCTTCAGCATCATGTGCCTCCACCCTTCTAGGATGCTTAGGGAGGCAATGTAGCATGGAGTTTAGAGATTGGAAGTGTGGAACTATAGTTAGGCTCCCTAGATTTGAATTCTGGCTTAGTTGCTTATTGGGTGTGTGACCTTAGGCAAGTTTTTTGCCTTCTCTGTGACCCAGTTTCTCTCTCATGGGATTGTGATGAGGACTAAATAGGATAATCCATAAAATGCACTTGGAACAGCACCCAGTTTATAATACTCAATAAATGTTAGCTCTTAGTATTATTGCTGCTTGGGGTTGTTCACTTGCAGTTTACATATTCAATATTGCCTGTTACATTATACAATTTTTTTTAATTAAAAAAATTTTAATGTTTATTTCTGAGAGAGAAAGAGAGGCAGCGTGAATAGGAGAGGATCAGAGAGAGAGGGAGATACAGAATCCAAAGCAGGCTCCAGGCTCTGAGCAACCTGTCAGCACAGAGCCCGATGAGGGGCTCGAGCCCACGAACCGTGAGATCATGACCTGAGCCAAAGTCGGACACTTAACACCCAGGTACCCCACAATATACAATTATTTTTAATGTTTGTTTATTTTTGAGAGAGATAGACAGAGCGTGAGCAGGGGAGGGACAGAGACAAGGAGACACAGAATCTGAAACAGGCTCCAAGCTCTGAGCTGTCAGCACAGAGCCCGATGTGGGGCTCGAACCCACAAACCACGAGATCATAACCTGAGCCAAAGTCGGATGCACAACCAGCTGAGCCGTCCAGGTGCCCCGCCTGTTACATTATAAAGTTAAGACAGGAAGCATGCCTTATCGCTTCTGTAGCTTCCCCCAGCTCTAACACCGAAGCCCTCAACACCTACCTCACACCTAGGAACAAAATCGATGCTTAGGAAAATGCTGTTTACAACACACTGAATTAAGTCAGAAAGCATGTATTGTATATCAATTCTGTGCCATGGGACTGTGATAGGTGCCAATGTCAAGGTGCCCGGAAACCAACACAAACTATGGTATCAGGCACCCCAGGCTGCTGTTTCCTAGGTGCCTGAGCACCAGTGAATGACTTTACCTCCTTGACCTTGATTTCAGCATTTGTAAGATGTTAAGAATCCTTACCACATGTGGTTCTTGGGGATACTAGAAGTGAGGTATGGGTATCCCTATATCAAATTAGGTAATCTTTCTTTGAGAATCAAATGAAAGTACATAAGTATCAGTTCATGGGGGAAAAGTACACCCATCCCATTGGGACTCTGGCAGATAAGCTTCCTGTCCTAGAGCCCTCTGTCTCTGAGTCTGTTGCCCTGGAAGAGGTTCATCTACAGATTGTGTCACTGCCCCATAGCTTCTGTCTCCAGCCTCCAGTGTGTGTGTGTGTGTGTGTGTGTGTGTGTGTGTGTGTGTGTGTGTATGCGCACGCGTGCGCGTGTGTACTAACTTGTGGCAGACTTGACTGAAGACTGGAGAAGATGGAGAGCTTTTTTTTTTTTAAAGTTGTCTGCTATGCCCACTCTCCACTCCTCATTCCTTTACTACTCTCTGACAATTAATCTATATATATTCCTTCCTTCTCACTTCACTATACTGAGCAGATTGACTTTCTCCAGCTCCTGCCCCAACACAGCTCCAAGATGGCCTTTGTACACTCCTAACTCATTAATGTACTTTATATAACACTGGACCACCTCCTTTCTCTCTTACTCTTTCTCTTTGCGTTAGAGAAGAAGGCAGCAGTATTGAAATTTATCCCCTCACATACCCTATGTGAACTTTGCTTCATTCCCTTGGATGCCAGAAGTGACTACAGTCACTTGGGTTAAAAGAATTTGTTTCTTCCATTAAGTGTGTGTCAGTAAGACACACCTAGCATACTGCTTAGCCTGTGACAGGTGTTAATACATGGTGGCTACTCTCCCCACCCTCCCACAACCTACCCTAAAACCTGAGAGGAAAGAGATGTGATCCCTGCCTTCATCCTCCCCAACAGATCACACTCCAAAGGAGAGGAAGAACCAGACATGCGAACCTGTGCTACTACAGCAATCTGTGCCCAATGCCATCTACAGGAGCAGAGAGGATGGAGGAAACCATCTGACCTGGGGCTAGTAAGAAACATGGTCACAGAAAGTGACATTTGAGCTGTGAGTCTAAGGCTGCCTGGAGGAACAAGTGGGGGACCAGTAGGTAGTCCACAATGACTGATGTCAAGTGCTTAGGTGCGAGGACCAGTGAAGAGATAGGATAGGTTGGAGCCAGACTGTGACCAGTCTTGATGAAGGCCAGGCTAAAGAATTTGGACTTCATCCTATAGGCAGTAATGAGCGATCAGAGGTTTTATAAGTACGGGAGTAACCTGATCAGAGCCATGCTTAAGGAAGATTAATTAAAAATGATGTCTGGTGTGTTTAATTCATGGCTAGCTCTGGGCTTTGGAAGAGACTGGAGATGAAGGGAAAAAAGGCCCCAATGAACAGCCAATTCACAAAATGATAGCCAATAAACATATGAAAAGATGTTCAACCCCCACTAGAAAGCAAAGAAATGCAAATTAAAGCAACAATGAGATACCATATTTGGCCTATCAAATTAGCAGGGATTAAAAATGATAACACTTGATGTTGTGGAGGGTTTTGTGAGAACAGCCCCAGTGCACACTGCGCAGAAGCGTGGGGGTGACAGACACAAATCACTCTGGCCTTTCAGAAGGGCAATGTGACAAGAGATACAAGAAGCTTTTTAAAAATGCACATTGTGTGACCCAGAAATCCCACTTCTAGGTATTTGTCCCAAAGACATCATTGTACATGTGAGCAAAAAATTATGCCCAAAATGTCCCCCACCCTGGCTGTTATTTATAAAAGCAAATAACTGGATTGAATGGGGGAAGTGTTAAAAGTGCATGACCCTGGCCTCTGAGACTGGACCTTAACATTTCTGAATCCTCAAAGGCTGGAGGCAGGAAACAAAACCTCTATTTCTTTTTTTAAATTGCCTGTGGGGTATTGCCTGGATCTCTAAAGGGAGCCACTGAAATTTGTCCTGGGGGCAGACATGCCTTTGTTCCGTCAGGACCGGCAGGCCGGCTTCTTGGTCATGCAGATGTACCTCAAGTACCTATTCATTGTCTTGGGTAGGCCCTGACTCCATATGCAGATGCTGTAAGCAGCACTGGTAGGAATTCTGTTTAATAATGTAAAAGGCTTGCTTCATTGTGAGCTGGGCCGCATCTCCACTGAATCTCTTGTGATGGTAAATGATTTTCAGTTTCTTTTGGCTGCACTTTGAGACAGCATGGGGGCAGGTGGGGTGGGGGATTGATGACAGCCCTGGCATGGGAATAGAAAAGACAGAAGAAAAGAGTCTTGGGTTTAAGGAGGACAGGGTCCCAGCAACATCAAGGCAGTCTGGATTAAAGACCTTGACCGCCAGCACTGAACCCTGGGAAAGGGCACAGAGTCTCAGAGCAACAGAGCTGCTACCAATTGTAATTTGCCATGCCAGTGTTACCCTAACACTGTACATGAGAGGATTTTAGGTGGTACATGGAAGAAAAAGAAGCTTAATTCTTGTTTAGGATGAAGCTCGGGTTTAAAAACAGATAGTTGGATCTATTGATAGAAAGACTCACATTAGAGTAAATATCGGGATAGGTGGAACATGAATATGTCAAACCTTGAAGGTGGCTGCGATGAGCTGACATTTGGGAAGAGGTACTCTGTTGTGTTGCAGTCACTGAGCAAGTTGGTAAACTATAGCAGGTCAGCTTCATCTGTGTGTTGGAAAATTGAGACAGAGGCCATTGTCCAAATATGGGCCTAGGGGCACAGAAATAGCTGCAGTCGCAGAGGAGAAGTGGAGAGGAGAGTCCCACAGGGGACAGGGAAAATCCCAAAGTAGTGGGCAAGGCTGCAGGTGACTGAGGATAAGCCAAAGGACAAAATCCCAGAGCAGGTAGAATTGTGAACTCACAATCACAATAAACACCAGGTGTTGGCGAGGATGTGGAGAAAAAGGAACACTTGCAAAGCGTTAGTGGGAATGCCAAGTGATGCAGCCACTGTGGAAAACACTATGGAGGTTCCTCAAACAGTAAAATTACCCTATGATCCAGCAGTTGTATTACCAGGTATTTACCCAAAGAATGCAAGAACACTAATTCAAAGGGGTACATGCACCACTATATTTATAGCAGCACCATTTACAATAGTTGAGATATGAAAGCAGCCCAAGTGTCTATCTATTCACGAACAGATAAAGAAGATGTGAGATACACACACACAAACACACACACACAGGAATATTATGCAACCATTAAAATGATGAAATCCTGCCATTGGCAACAATATGGATGGAGCTAGAGAATATAATGCAAAGAGAAATAAGTCAGAGAAAGACAAATACCATATGATTTCACTCATAAGTGGAATTTAAGAAACAAAACAAATGATCATGGGGGGGGGTTAAAAAGAGAGAAGCAAACCAAGAAACGGACACTTTTTTTTTATGTAACGGGATTTATATCTTTATTTTTTAATAGTTTATTGTCAAGTTGGTTTCCACATAACACCCACTGCTCATCCCAACACGTACCCTCCTCCATGCCCATCACCCCCCTTCCCCTCCCTCCCAACCCCATCAGTCCTCAGTTTGTTCTCAGCATTCAAGAGTCTCTCATGGTTTGCCTCCCTCCCTCTCCCCCACTATTTTCCCCCTTCTTCTCCCCCATGGTCCTCCTTTAAGTTCCTCCTAATCCTCCTATACGTGCAAACATATGGTAGCTGTCCTTCTCTGCCTGACTTATTTCGCTCAGCATAACACCCTCAGATTCCATCCATGTTGCTACACATGGCCAGATTTCATTGTTTCCCATTGCCATGTAGTATTCCGTTGTATAGCTATCCATTGTATAGACATCTTCTTGATCCATTCGTCCGTTGATGGACACTTAGGCTCTTTCTATGATTTAACTATTGTTGAGAGTGCTGCTATAAACATTGGGGTCCATGTACCCCTATGCATCAGCACTCCTGGATCCCTGGGGTAAATTCCTAGCAGTGCTATTGCTGGGTGATAGGGGAGTTCTAGTGTTAATTTTTTGAGGAATCTCCACACTGTTTTCCAGAAGGGCTGCACCAGTTTACATTCCCATGAAGAGTGTAGGAGGGTGCCCATTTCTCCACATCCTCGCCAGCATCTAGAGTCTCCTGACTTCCTCATTTTAGCCACTCTGACTGGTGTGAGGTGGTATCTCAGTGTGGTTTTGATGTGTATTTCCCTGATGATGAGGGACACTGAGCATCATTTCATGTGTCTGTTGACCATCTGGATGTCCTCTTTGGAGACGTGTCTGTTCACATCTTCTGCCCATTTCTTCACTGGGTTCTTTGTTTTTCAGGTGTGGAGTTTGGTGAGTTCCTTATAGATTTTGGAAACTAGTCCTTTATTTGCACCTATCTTTCCCTGTTCTGTCGGTTGCCTATTAGTTTTATGGATTGTTTCCTTTGCCATGCAGAAGCTTTTTATCTTGATGAGGTCCCAAGAGTTCACTTTTGCTCTTGATTCCATTGCCTTTGGGGATGTGTCAAGTAAGAAATTGCTGCGGTGGAGGTCAAGGAGGTTGTTTCCTGCTTTCTCCTCTAGGGTTTTGATGGTTTCCTGTCTCACGTTCAGGTCCTTTATCCATTTTGAGTTTACTTTTGTGTATGGTGTGAGAAAATGATCTAGTTTCATTCTTCTGCATGTTACTGTCCAGTTCTCCCAGCACCATCTGTTAAAGAGGCTGTCTTTTTTCCATTTGATACTCTTTCCTGCTTTGTCAAAGATTAGTTGGCCGTACATTTGTGGGTCTGATTCTGAGTTCTCTATTCTATTCCATTGGTGTCTGTGTCTGTTTTTGTGTCAATACCATACTGTCTTGATGACGACAGCTTTGTAGTATAGGCTAAAGTCTGGGATGGTGATGCCTCCCGTTTTGGACTTCTTCTTCAATATTACTTTGGCTATTGGGGGTCTTTTGTGGTTCCATACAAATTTTAGGAGAGTTTGTTCTAGTTTTGAGAAGAATGCTGGTGCAATTTTGATAGGGATCACATTGAATGTGTAGATTGCTCTGGTACTAGTGACATTTTAACAATATTTATTCTTAAAATCCATGAGCATGGAATGTTTTTCCATTTCTTTCTGAAAACAGACTCATAACTATAGAGCACAAACTGATAGTTACCAGAGGATAGGTGGGTGGGGGAATGGGTTAAATAGATGATTGGGATTAAGGAGTGCACTTGCTGTGATGAGCACTAGGTGATGTATGGAAGTGTTGAATCACTGTATTGTATGCCTGAAATGAATAGAACCCAATGTTAACTAACTGGAATTAAAATACAAGCTTTAAAAAAAACTGTGAATGCAAGAGAGGGCTCTAACCTACCTCTCTACACCCAGATGGGTTCTTAGACTAGGGCTATTTGGCTGTTAAGAGTGATTGCACAAGGCTGGAGAACTTGGAGATGCTTGGGTCCTAAATGCATAGGACATCCAGGCATATGGTCCCGCAACCATTCAACATTATGGTTTACAAAGCCTTTCTGATCGTGTAGAAAGATGCCAATGAAAGATCATGAAGTGAGAAAGAGGAACACAAAACTGTAGTACAATACAACCTTAATTACCTTAAAAAAGAATCAAACAAACAAACAAACAAACAAACAAAAAACTAGAAGGAAATAAACCGAACAGTATCAGTGAATATCACACAGGTGGAAATTCCAAGGAAAAGTCCTGGCCTGCCAGCCAGAGGAGTCCAAGAGATGGCCATGTTTGAATCAGGAATGGAAGAAGTAGAATTTTGCAGGGCAACTCCATTCATTGCCCTTCCAGGAAGAGGAAGAGTACGACAAAGGCCTGGAATGTGAGAAGCCTAACATACTGGATCACAGATGTTACTTATCAGATCTATATGACTTATCAGAGACCTCACCTACTGAACAGAGGATGCATATAAGGAGAAGGGAGAGAAGTTTGAAGTTGACTACAGCTCTCCAATACAGGTAACAAGGATCTGCATCCAGGTGAGGGAGTGGGGAAAGAAAGGAGTACTGGGTTCAATAAACATTGAGGAGGAAGACTTTAAAGGACTTGGTGACAAATTGTATGTGGGTGAGGGAGAGGGTGGCCTGAAGCAGGACTCCCAAATTTCTGTGAGGGTTTGGACTTCTAGGTGGGACAGGAGGCCTGGTTCTAGCCACAGGTGGCACAAGGCCATGCCAAGGGAAGACAGAAGCAGTGCTTGCATTCTTATGGCTTCACCAGAGTTCCTCCCATCACCACCCATTAGGAGAGTCTCAGAAAAGGACTCCGATTGGCTGGCTTGGGTCATGTGCTCACCACCGTAGCCAAGCAGGCTAGATCTCTTATGCAAATAAGGAGGGAAAGGGTCCAGAAAGGATGAAAACAATAATTGCCACAGATTCTCTGGACTCAAAAACTAGAATGAATGTTAACTCTATTTTTTAAATGTTATTCATTCATTTTTGAGAGAGAGAGAGAGGTGTGCAAGCAGGAGAGGGGCAGAGAGAGAGTGAGGGAGAGAGAGAGAATTCCAAGCAGGCTCCACGCTGTCAGTGCAGAGCCCAAAGCAGTGTTCAAACCCACAAACTGTGAGATCATGATTTGAGCCAAAATCAAGAGTCAGATGCTCAACCAAGCCACCCAAGCACCCCTGAAGGCTAACTCTAAAGATGGCCTTTGACTAATACAACTTCATTTGTTTGTGTCTGCAGAGAAAGGTTATCACCTCAGAAGCTCAGGTTAAAATATCCCCAAGTCCATTCCTCCCTCCAAACCGCCAAATCAGTCACCTCTTTTTCAGTTCTTCTGCTTCTGCCCATGGTCAGGTCCTCAATATCTCTAACCTGGCCTCTTGCCCCCAGCTCCTCACGGCTCTCCCTGCCCCCAGGCCAGTTCACACCAAACTGTTATGCACACCACCGCTGTCACAGGGACAGTCAGCCTGGATCAGAGGCAGTATAGCTCGCTGATTAAGAATGTGAGCTATTTTGGGGCGCCTTGGTGGCTTAGTCGGTTAAGCATCCGACTTTCCGACTTTCGCTTAGGTCATGATCTCGCGGTTTGTGGGTTCGAGCCCCGCGTCGGGCTCTGTGCTGACTGCCAGCTCGGAGCCTGGAGCCTGTTTCAGTCTGTGACTCCCTCTCTCTCTGACCCTCCCCTGCTCACGCTGTCTCTCTCTCTGTCCTAAAAATAAATAAAACATTAAAAAAAAAAAAGAATGTGAGCTATTTCTAAGTCCAGGACCAGACAGCTTCACTGGCAAATTCTACCAAACATTTAAAGAAGAGTTAATTCCTATTCTTCTCAAACTATCCAAAAAATAGAAGAGAAAGGAAAACTTCCAAATTCATTCTGAGACCAGCATTACCCTCATACCGAAACTAGATAAAGACACCACAAAAAAAGAGAACACAGGCCAATATCTCTGATGAACATAGATGTAAAAATCCTCGACAAAATACTAGCAAATCGAATCCAACAGCACATGAGAAAAAAATCATGCACCACAATCAAGTGGGACTTATTCCCAGGATGCAAGGGCAGTTCAGTATTTCCAAATCAATTGATATGATACGTCACATCAATAAGAGAAAGGATAAAAACCATATGATCATTTCACTAGATGCAGAAAAGGCATTTGACAAAGTGCAACATCATGAATTTTATCATTCATGATAAAAAATAATAAAACCTTCAATAAAGTAGGTCTAGAGGGAACATATCTCAACATTATAAAGGCCATATATGAAAAACTCACAGCTAACATCGCACTCAATGGGAAAAAAACTGAACTTTTCCCCTAAGGAAAAGGTCAGGAATGAGATTAGGATGCCCACTCTCACCACTTTCATTCAACATAGCGCTGGAAGTCATAGTCACGGCAATTAGACAACAAAAGGAAGTGAAAGGAATCCAAAAAGGCAAAGTAGAAGTAAAACTTTCACTATTTGCAGATGATATGATACTCTATATAGAAAATGCAAAACAGTCCACCAGAAGACTACTGCAACTGATAGACCAATTCAGTAAAGTTGAATGATACAAAACCAATCTACAGAAATCTGTTGCATTCCTATATGCTATAATGGAGCAGCAAGAAAGTAAAATTTAAAAAACAATCCCATTTAGGGGTGCCTGGGTGGCTCAGTCGGTTAAGCGTCCGACTTCAGCTCAGGTCATGATCTCAGGGTTTGTGGGTTCGAGCCCCGCATCAGGCTTTGTGCTGACAGCTACCTCAGAGCCTGGAGCCTGCTTCGGATTCTGTGTCTCCCTCTCTCTCTGACCCTCCCCTGCTCACAGTCTCTCTCTCTCTCAGAAATAAATAAAAGGCATTAGAAAAAATAATTCTTAAAAAAATCCCATTTACATTTACACCCAAAACAATAAAATATCTAGGAATAAGTGTAATCAAAGAAGTGAAAGACCTGTACTCTGAAAACTATAAGACATTGATGAAAGAAATTGAAGATGAGACAGAATGGAAAGATTTTATGCTCATGGGTTGGAAGAATGAAGTTGTTAAAAATGCCTTTATTACCCAAAGCAGTCTACACATTTAATGCAATTCCTGTCAAAATACCAAGAGTTCTTTCAGAGAGCTAAAAAATCCGAAAATTTGTGTGCAACCACAAAAGACCCCAAAAGGCCAAAGCAACATTGAAAAAGAAAAGCAAAGCTGGAGGCATCATAATTCCGGACTTCAAGTTATATTACAGAGCTGTAGTGATCAGGACAGTATGGTACTGGCATAAAATAGACACGTGAGTCAATAGAACAGAATAGAAAACACCGAAATAAGCCCACAATCATATGGTTACTTAATCTTCGACAAAGTAGGGAAGAATATCCAGTGGAAAAAAGGCAATCTCTTCAACAAATGGTATTGGGGAAACTGTACTGCTACATGCAAAAGAATGAAACGACCATGTTCTTATACCACACACAAAAAATAAATTAAAAATGGATTAAAGATGTAAATGTGAGGCTTGAAACCATAGAAATCTTTGAAGAGAGCACAGGCAGTAACTTCTCTGATATCAGCTGTAGCAACATCTTTCTAGATATGCCTCCTGAGGTAAGGGAAAGAAAAGCAAAAATAAACTATTGGGATTACATCAAAATTAATAGCTTCTGCACAGCAAAGGAAACATTCAGAAAAACTAAAAGCAACGTACAGGATGGGAGAAGATACTTTCAAATGACGTATCCAATAAAGGATTAGTATCTAAAACATATAAAGAACTTATACAACACAACACCCAAGAACCAAATAATCCAATTAAAAATGGGCAGAAGACATGAACATATTTCTGCAAAGAAGACATCCAGATGGCCAACAGATACATGAAAAGATGCTCAACTTCACTCTTCATCAGGGAAATGCAAATCAAAAGCACAATGAGATATCACACCACACCTGTCAAAATGGCTAAAATCAAAATCACAAGAAACAACATGTATTGGCAAGGATGTGGAGAAAAAGGAACCCTCTTGCACTATTGGTGGGAATGCAAACTGGTGGAGCCACCATGGAGAACAGTATGGAGGTTCCTCAAAAAAATGGAAAATAGAACTGCCCTATGATCCAACAATCACACTACTGTTCATTTATCCAAAGAATACAAAAATAATAATTCAAAGAGATACCTGAACCCTTATTTTTATAGCAGCATGATTTACAATAGTCAAGATGTGGAAGCAGCTCAAGTGCCCAGTTGACTGCTGAATGGATAAAGAAGAAGTGGTATATATGTACAATGGAATTTTTTCAGCCATTAAAAGGAATGAAATCTTGCCATGTGCAATGACACATTGCACATGTGAGAAACAGACTCTTAACTATAGAGAACAAACTGATGGTTACTAGAGAGGGAGATGGGGGGATGGGAGGATGAGTGAAACAAGTGAAGGGGATTAAGAGTACACTTATCATGACAAACACAAATAATGTATCGAATTGTTAAATCATTATATTGTATACCCAAAACTAATATCACACTGTATGTTAACTATCCTGGAATTAAAATTAAAATTTTAGTTAAAAAAAGAATGTGAGCTACACCTGAGTGTGGATACTAATTCTACTTACTACCTTTGCTACCTGAGTGAGTCACTTTACCTCTCTGGGCTTCAGTTTCACTGGAAACTTCAAAGGCTTGTAAGGATCAAATGAGTTAATATGTGTAAGGTGCTTGGAACAGGCTCTAGCATGTAGCAAGTGCTATCAAAGTGTCATCAAACCTATGACTCTGTCACTCCCACCCCACTGAAAACCCAATTTACATTCTCTGCCTCCCATAAACTCACCCCCGTCCATAAAGACTTCCCCACCTGCTCCTCCCTGGCCTGCAAAGAGGCTTTGCTGTACCAAAGTGCACCTCCCTCTGTATATAGGTCTCCCTTGGGGGGGATCAGGGGCTGTCTGAGCCGTAGCTTGGCCCCCAGCACAGAGCACAAGCTCTGGCACAAAAGTAGGGCCTCAGTAAATGCTTCGTGCTTTACAAAGTGCTTTTCACATCCGTTATGTCACTTAAACCACACCACATACCTATAGACAGAATGGGTATTATTGTCTCCATTTGACAGATGGGGCAGCTGAAATTCTAAGGAAAGGGGCACGGCCAGTATATGGCAGGGTTGAGGTATGGACTTGGATGTTCTCCTGCCAAAACAGTGGAAAAAGAGCCCTGGGTTAAGGGTTAATGGTGGCCTTTTCCAATTCAATGTTTTGAGACTGATCTCTGGGCTGCATCTTCTTACCTTTATCATGAAGAAGGTGGACTAGAAGTGACCTGAGGGCCCTTCCAGCTGCAGCATTCTATCGTGCCGAGCTGGTGCTCCCTTGAATGACATCCTGAGCCTTGCACAACTGCTCTGCACCTGAAGTCAGCCCCTAGGAGAATAAAGACACTGGGGAATAGGGGCAGGGAGAGGTGACAGCCTGGCTGGGCCCCAGTGGAGGCTAAGCAGTTGAAGGACTCATTAGATGTTAATGAACTGCAATTGAGCATATTGATTACCTTTCAAATAATTTCCTCCTAATTCAGTCCTCCGGGGTCAACAGTCCCCTGGCTTCCCTGGGCTTTCTGCCCACCTTCCTGACTAAATAGTTAAGGGCTTTAATTAAGTGCTGCCAGGCTCAAAGGGAACAGGGCAGCAGGAGGGGAAACGCTAAGGTATGAGCCCCCACCTTTGCCTAGCTGCCCGCTGCCCGTTCAGCCTGCACTTCCCGTCTGGTTAGGGCCAGTGGAATCCACTGTGTACAGTGCAGTCCATAGGGCTCCACGCTTGGTATAATGCTCTGCTGTCCCTGCTTAGAAATTCTTAAATTTTGATCCAGAGGCCCTGCATTTTTATTTTGCACTGGGTCTTGCAAATTACATAGCATATAGGCACAGAATAGAGAGTACTTTATGTAAATGGCGCCAACTAGAGCATGTAGAACAGTAGCCCTGGCTGTGAGAACCTTTTATTTTTTTTCTTATGTCTTTATTTTATTTTGAGAGAGAGACAGAGAGGGGGGGGGGGTCAGAGAGATAGGGAGACACAGAATCTGAAGCAGGCTCTAGGCTGTGAGCCAGCTGTCAGCACAGAGCCCAAGGCGGGGCTTGAACACACAGACTGTGAGATCATGACCTGAGCCAAAGGCAGACGATTAACCGTATGAGCCACCCAGGCGCCCCTGTGGGGACCTTTTAAACTCATGGAGTACAGTCCCTTGGATTGAAGCCCAGAGATGGAAATACACTTGCACAAGGTCACACAGCCCAGCCAGTCAGTGGCACTGTGAGGATTATAATACAGATCGCCTTTCATTTTTCTTCCCTTGTAGACTTGCTCCAAATATTAAAATCCTCCATGCTCCTCTGGAAGAAGCCCTTGGACCAGATCACTCATGTCACCCTCATTTGACAATCGACCTTATAACTCCTCAGGGATGGAGATCTGCCAGAAGCTTTGGTACCACAACCCCACTACCACTCCCATTGGAGAAAATAGGTTCTTTCTAGTTTCCCTCTCAGAAACCCATGCTTGCTTGCCTCCGGTTACAGAGAGCTCATTACCTTACCTGGCAAACCATTTTATTGTTACACCGCTGTAACTTTTAGGAAAAGTCTTTAGGAAAAATCATGTGAAAATTTACTTCCTTATAATATTTGCCCTTTGATTCTAATTATTTTCTTGAGCAACACATGGAATTGAGTTGGCACTATCTCCTCCCAAACCAAGTTGTAAGCCAGCAGATGGGAAAATAGTGGAGGTGATCTGTCCCCTTGTGTCCCATTAACCCAAGGCATCAGAGTCTCCAGCGGGGAGGCACAGAAGGAGGCATTACATTTATGAGCACTTGGTCTGCTGAGGTCCCAGACAGAAGAGCAACTGAGAGTGTGGGCAGCCCCGGACTAGGAGTCAGTGCCCTTGGACATGAGGATTGAGGTGATATTTGGGCCTGTGAGGCTTCCCAGTTCCCCTGTCTCTGCCACGGCTTGTTACAGAAATGAGCCCATGGGAGGCGTGGCAGCCAGGGCATGGGAGGGCCCTGTAGGCCCCAGAAGGATTCTTAGGGAGAAGGCTCTGCTGCTGTTCCCTCTCTCTCGTGACTGAGGGAGAGCCTCTCTCCCAACTGAAGGCCTGACAGTTAGTCCCCTGGACGGACTTCCTATGATGTTTGGGATGCATCTGAATAGGTGCCCATAGATAGCTCTCTGACCCCAGGTGCTCAACCTTGGCTGCACAGTGGAACCCTCCGGGGAACTGTTTAGAAACACCTGTGCTCAGGCCTCATCCCCAGAAACGTGCATGTTATCAGTTCGGGATGTGGCCCGGGCATTCGCATTTTAAAAGAGCTCCCTGGTGATTCTAGTGTGTAGCTGAGGCTGAAAACCATTCCTCTAAGAGCAGAGCTTCCCAAACTTTAATGTGAAGACAGATTATAAAGAATCTCTTTTGTCCAATGAGGACTCAGATTTGTCAAGTGTGGGGCAGGAACTGAGATTCTGTATTCTCAACAAGCTGCCAGAGGACATCCATGATGCCAACCCCGGAGAGCATTCTGAGATGTCTTGGAGACAAGAATGCCCTTTGCGTTCTCCTAAGTCTGGGACTGGGTGATAGAGTGGGAGTTGGACCTGGTGACCTCTGATGCCACCGCAAACCTTCACGGCATGAGAAGCCGAGGCCCAGGTCATCTAGTAAAGCCTTAAGTTTGGTCCTAAGGCAGCAGTACTGGCCAAGTGGAAGGATGCCCATCACCGGTGTAGGAAGCTCTGTGAGACAGTTCTCTGATGCTCGGAATTTACGTCTAGAAGCCAAGTCCCACAGCTCCTCATCCACTGATCTCAAAAGCCTGGGCATGCACTGACTCACCCCTCTTTCTAAGGGTCAGCGGTATGAAAATGCCAGACCCTCCACAGCCTCAGGAGTGAGGCACCTTTAGCCTTCTTCAACTCCCCAACCTGGCTTCCAAGTCAGGTCTCGAATGCTGATGGGCGGCGGAGGGCCCAGACACTTTACTCTCTTGGGCTGTCACTGTTCCCAGGGGCCCAATTAAGCCAGCGCTTTGTCTCTGGGCAGTGGAGGCAGGCGTCCCTGGCACTCTTCCGCTCCACACTCTATCTCTTCATCAGCTGTCGCCAGACAGCCCACATAATGTTGGCATTTCATGCTCAATATTCTTGATGAAAGTGGAACATCAAAACCTCAGCAGGGTGGACACTTGGAGACTTAAGTGAGGCTCTTAGTGAAAGAGCTATCTTCTCAGGGCAAGAAATCAACAAAGCTCCTTTTCCAAGGCTGTCTCGTATTATTATTGTCATTCTTCTTCTTGTTATTTTTCTTCCCTTGCATCTAAGTAATAATAATATGTCTTGCTTTCTTATATATATATATAAGAAAGCAAGACATATTATTCTTATATATGTATTCTGTCTCTCTGGCTGATAGCAATCTTTGCTTCTTGTTATAATAAATATTGATTGGCACTGTTAGGAGACACTAGGGCTTTAATCTTCTGGCTGCCTGTTTCCTGGCTCACTGTCATGGGTGTTAAGGAAGAAGATTGTATTATCTGCTCACACACCTGTTTTGCCACTCGCCTCTCTCCTGCAGCAAAACTTGGGTTATTAATGCCATGGGGAATTGGCTTTCCTGTAATGTCGCATTCTCTTTTCACTTTTCTTGTGGCTCCGGGGAAAAGCACTTTTCTGGTCTGCCAGTCTTGGGCTCTTACCACCCACACAGACCCCTAGGGCCCAGGTGAAGAGAAGGAGTGCACGCAGTCAGTCTTTTGTTCTTTCTTCATTCTGTCATCAAACATGTGCCAAGCACCTACTGTGGCACCAGCCCACAGCTGGGCCCTGTGAATGCAGAGCTCCATGGGACATGGTCCCTGCCCTGCCAGGGCTCCTGGTCCAGTAAGGGAATGATTGCATTACAGTGTGATCAGCATGATAGCAGGGAGACAGAGCAGCCACGTGAGTGGCAGAGCAGATGTAAGGGAAATGTAAAGCTCAAGTAGTATTGAGATATCATCGTGTCCCCGTGGAGGCTTCTTTGGGACCAGACAATCTGAAGCTTTCAGGAAATGGATGGCCCTAAGAGAAGAGAAGTGTCCAGAGCACTGTCCACATCTGCTTTGAATCCCTGCCCTGCCTCTGACCCACTGCGTGACCTGGGGACAGGCCACCATCCTTCTTTGGCCTCTATCTTAAAATGAAACATCAACCTCACAACTTCTCAGAGCTGGGGGGTTCCTGCCTCCCTCCACCAGAGGGATGCCTCCTTGGAGGCAGAAACCACTCAGTGTGGGTTGTCCCCTAGATGGAAGGTGTCTGTGACAATGGCTCTATCCTGGTAAGGGGAGAGTAGGTCCTTGTGCTCAGGAGGACTTCAACAGGAAGATACAACTCTGATTTTCCAAGGAAGGGCAGACTAACTAGCTCTGGGCTCTTTTCAGAAGTAGGAGGAGAAAAGAATAAGCATTTCTTATGCCAGGCAAAATGGACGGCCTGTTCACATGTGTGATGGCATTAAATCCCTGAGACAAGCCTATGAAGCAGGGATGATTATACCCACTTCACAGAGGAGTCTGAGGTGTGGCAATGTTTTAACTGCAGCACTACGCAATACAGTGCGTAAGAGCTTGGGCTCTTGCTCACACTGTCTGATTTGAAGCTTGGTTCTTATTAGCCAGGGGAACTTGGACTATTATTTAACCTATATAACCTCCAGTTTTCTCAACTCCACAATGGAGATAAGAATAATACTCACCTGGGGCACCGGGTGGCTCAGTCGGTTAAGCGTCTGGCTTCAGCTCAGGTCATGATCTCACGGTTCATGGGTTCGATCCCTGCATCGGGCTCTGTGCTGACAGCTAGCTCAGAGCCTGGAGCCTGCTTCGGATTCTGTGTCTTCCTCTCTCTCTGACCCTCCGCTGCTCAGGCTGTGTGTCTCTCTCAGAAATAAATAAAACATCAAAAAAAAAAAAGAGTAATACTCACCTCACTGAGGAATTAATGAGATGATATATGTAACCAACTTGGCTGACACATGGCAAGGGCTCAAAGGTCAGTGTTACTAATGGCTGAGGGCACAGAGTCACTGCACAAAAGGGATACAACTTGAACTCAAGGCTGACCCCAAAGCCAACACTCTTTGAGGGGCTCTGTGCCCTCATGTTTCCGCTTCCTCACTGGCATTGCCATCCAAGCTTTTCTTTCCACCTGGGCTGAATGAAGCCGCTGAAGGATGCTCTCCTACCAGGTAGACCTATAGAAGCTAGGTGCTAGAGTTCAATGCAGAGTGATAAATGCTGGAAGGGAGGAGGGAATGCAGGGATACAGTGCAGCTAATAATCGGCATTTCTGGGAGGAGAAGGGAAGCTGTTACAGAGACTGCTCTGGGAATTACCATCCAACATCGACTCTCCCCCTCATCCCTAGGGACAAAGCCTTGATCTTTATCCATGATGGCAATGCCCAGCCAAAAAGCTATAGTTTCTAGCCTCTCATGTTACATGTGATCAAATTCTGACGGATGAAATATAAAATGAAATGTCATGTATGGCTTCTGGAGAAGCTGCTTAGAAGACAGCTGACTCAGCTAAGATGTGTGCCCTTGACCTTTCCTGTTCTCTACAATGGTGATGTGATGACTGGAGCTCTAGCAGCCATCTTGAACCTTAATGGGACCTTGAAAATGAAGGTGGTGGTAGGATGTTACAGTAGAAAGCCAGAAGGGGCCAAGGCTCTTGATGACTTCAGTGTGTCACTGTGCCATCCCTGAACTGCCCAGACTTTGGGCATGCAAGAAGCATGTGAGACTATACATTCTCATGTGTTTAAGCCAGATTTGAGGGGGGGGTTCAGTTCCTTGTGTTGAATACAATTTCTAACTGATTCAGAAAACTTCCTGGGGAAGGAATAATTTGCATGGACCCTTAGGATAAGTAATTCCAGGCAGAAGAAACAGCCAGTCCAAAGTATGGGGGGTTGAAATGTGTGACACATGATAGGTTTGGCAGGGGTAACCAAGGAACTGGGACATACATTGGACACTCTGAGTTCCAGCCACACAGGACTCCTGGCTAAATACACTATACACACACTGCAGTGTCCTTGCTTGGCCTCCTCTTGAGTAACTCCGTGACCAGAAGCTTCAGTTCTAATTGTCCACCAGCTCCTCTTTTCCTTATATTGAACCAAAATCAATGTTATTTTCTGGTAGCCAGGCACTATGGTCTCCATTTTGCAGATGAGGAAATTGAAGATGAACAAGGTGTGCCGACCTGACCTAGGTTACACAGCCAGTAACAGCAGAGCTGGGATTTGAATCCCAGTTAGCCTGAGTTCATTGTCCTCTTAATACTACTGATTCTCAAGCTCTAGCACGCGGCAACATTATCAGGAGAGCTTGTTAAAGTATGGATTGCTGGGTCCTACCCCCAATGTTTTAGATTCAGACGGTTTGGGGCTGAGCCTAGAGTTTGCACGGTGAATAAGGTCCAAGGAGCTGCTGGCGCTGCTGGTCTGTAAACCTACTTGGAAAACCACTTGGTTAGAGCACTAGTTGGGGACAGGGGTGACGGGTATAGAGCAGGCACTCTCGGGTTCAACAGGAGTAACAGAAAGTAGCTGGCACAGAGCAGCGGGGAAAGCATTCAAGCAGGAGAGCCCAAAAGCAGACCTGGAGACTCAAAAGAGGAAGGGGGGGGTAATAGGATCGTACCAGGCCCACCAGCCCAGGGCTAGGAGAGGTTCTTCAGTGGGCAGGCCCCGGGCGGGCGTGAGGACAGCCTGGTGCCGGCAAGGTAGGGTCTGCCCTCACTTAGTCACTTGTTTAGTGAGAACCCTCTCCTCATACCCCCTCCTCCTTAGCAAAAAAAAAAAAAAAAAGAAAGAAAAAAACCCCAACCTCAGAGCATGGCTGAGTTCCACAGACATTCTTCATGGCCCATCAGGAGACTTGGGAGAGGCCAGCAAGACCATCTTGGCTTCTTGCCTTCTAGTGGGACAGTCAACTCAACCTACTTGTCTAGAATTCCTCTACCCCCAAGTAAGGCAGCCTCAGGCATGTAGGGAGGAGTCTGGCGCTGCACCACTATCACTTGTTGTAACCTCTCTGGGCTTCAGTTTGCTCATCTGTAAAATGGGAGCTAGGAGTCCTTGCCCCTTCTCCCTACTCCTAACCATGACCAGCGAGGTTGCTATGGGATAAGACGTGCAGAGTACTCTTTGAACTGCAGAGGACCATACAGAGGTGGTGGGGACTGCATGTGTACTTAAAAATCTCTGTTTGGTTCTCATCTGACAGTCCAGACGGGGCTGGCCCAGCAGCAGCCTCTCCTCCTTGGAGCTAATAAACTTCCAACCTTAACCCTGACTTTCCTGGATACCTGCCATTCCCTTCTGGAAACCCGACTGAGGCACTGTGACTTAGCAAAGGGGTGCTTCACCTGGAGCTCTGGAGCTCCTGAGCCCTCTTGTCTACTGTCTGCTGGGCCGGGATGGGGGGCACCTGAGCTGAGCCCAGGCCCAGCGGGAATGCTGAGAATTCCAAACTGGTTATAGCTGCTGGCAGGTTCCAGCTGAAATGCAAACAGACACCACCCTTAGTCCCCAGGCTGGATTTCTTTGGCTTACTGGCTTCCAGCCTCCAGAAGGGCTAATGCTGACCCACTGGGAAGAGAGTCAGGATGAAGAACATTTTTGTAGGCCAGAAACCAATCTGAATCTCATTGCAAAGCTCCAACCAGATGTGAGAGATTCCATAAGCCCACAAGAGGTTGCTTGAACTGAAGACTATGGTGTAAATACTTTCCTACACATTCGTGTGAGGGGGTTCTATTTTTGCATCTTAATCATTGTGCCCTGTTGGCTTGTCAGTTTCAGGCTATAAATTCCTAGAGGGCAAGGAATAGATTTGCAGGGATGAGGAATTGAAAATAGTGCTGAAGGCTGTGACAATGATGAGGATTATAGGCTTGGGGTTGAGGCTGGTGGGTACAGTATAAGTGGACAGGAAGAGGAGGAGGAGGAGGGGAGCCGGGGGAGAGGTGGATGTGAAGGTGAAGGAGGAAGATGTGAAGCTGATGCAGATGAAAACAGTGAGCAAGGGGGGTGACAAAGGTAGTGATCTGAGTTGTCCATACCCCTCCGAAGGCACGTTTCCTTCTTCTCTCTGTATATGTCCGTTTTCCTTTCTGCAGCCTCCTCTGGGGCAGGGCCTGTGCCTCACTGACCTTGTGTGTCCTAGTAAGTACCCCAGTACCCTGCACGTGGTGGGTGTCAACAGTGCTTGCTAATGAGCGAAGGAGCACGGCGGGGTGGGGGGGGTTGTTGTGGCAGGAGGTATGGCGAGGATGGCCATGATGACTGGGAGGAAGCAGCCATGTTGGAGCCTATGTTGGCTGAGGCACCGCAGAATGGAAGTTCATGCCCCTGGAGATCAGAAGTGGAACTCTCCCCAGGAAACACAGCAGATGGTGTTCCATGCCCATGGCTGGGTGCATAATGAGGACCAGGGTCCTGGGCCCAGTAGGGCCCAGCCTGGCAGCCGAGGTGACAGCAGCAGCAGCAGCAGCAGCAGCAGCAGCAGCAGCAGCAGATTTGGGGATTTGTTGATTTGCTGAGCCTGCCTGCTGAGTGCAGGCTGTTTTTCCATAATCATCTTTTGTCTGGCTGAACAATAGAGGTGAGGGCGACAGCCAGGCAGGTGTGGGACATAGCTTGACAGGACCCAGGAAGAGAGCAAGAGACTTCCACACTACTCACAAAGAGCTGCCCTGCTCCATGTCTCCCTTCCTAGCTCAGGCACTCCGCTGTAGCCCCTATGGTGACCCCAGAGGCTGCTGAGAATCATCGGGGCCCCACCCCCAGTCGGGCTGGCTCACATACCTCCCTGCACACCTCTTTCCCTCAGAAGCTTCCAGGCTTTTGATAAATGCCAGCCAGTTCAGCCCCTGAGGAAGGCATGCTGCTCCTGGGAGGAGCCTTGTCAACTGACATTCGACACTTGGGAGAAGGATGGCCCAGTGAGGGAGCAGGGTGGGGGTGGGGGCTGCAGCCCAATTCCCTGCAGAACAAAAAGAGATTTCTCTCTCCCTGCACCAGCTGCTGAGTCCCCAGCTCTGGTTCAATCATTTTTCAAATTGTAATAAATTAACATTTTCTGGAACAGGAAAACCACATGGAGAGGCCAAATTACCAAATTTGGGGATGGCCTCAAGTCCCTGTGGGCCCGCTTCCCCCCCTCCCCCATTCTTGCTGGGGACTGGGCAAGACAGAGCCCCAAGGAACAGCTTCTTCCATTTCAGTCACACCTTTCCCTGGGCTGGCTGGGGCCCCCCTCTCCCTGCTCCTTGCACACAGCCCTGCCTGTCACCTCCTCTTTGTTGACATTCCCTCTGTCTCTCCCACCGCACAGAATGTAGTGCAGGCCTGTTTATTCCCATTTGGCAGGGCTGTCAAAGGACCCGGGAAAGCGGAGAGGAGGAAGGCTGAAGTGAGATCACAGGCTGGGCCTGATGTTGAGACCCTGAAGCAGAGATTAGAAGTCCTGACACCCCAATCCCCCCAACTTAAAAGTGATTTTTTCCCCCCGCTGAATTGTGCAATTGACACTTTAGACAGGACAAGGAAACCCACAGGCTCTTGGGATCATTCTCTTGTCTCAGTGGGGCAGCAGCTCCCTATTCTAAGCCCTTGTGGGAAGACGTGTCCAGAAATTAACTCTGCTCTTGGGAAGTTTTCCTTTACATATAAAACCCTTCTTTGTTGAGATACACAACCGTTCAGTTATTTGTGATGGTGTGGTTGACATTTGCTGAGTGCTTATTACGTGTCAAGGAGCATTCTGGGTGCTTTCCACGCGTCACCTCGTTGAGTCCTCACCTAACGCCTCCAGGTGGGTGTCACTACCCTTGTGTGACAAATGCAGGTTCTGGGCGACAGAGACTGAGGTTCAGAAAAGTAAAGTGACTTTCCCAAGGTCACCCTAGAGGCAGCAGGATTCATATTCAGGTCTACTGGGCACGAAAGCAGTGCTTCCTTCTACCCCCACTGCCCCTGTCACCGTTTCCCACCCCCTTGTTCAGGGGGCCCAGCTGCCTGTCACAGCCTTCCTGTGGTGCCCCTTTCTCCTCAGGTTCAGGAGTGCCCACACACCTGAATCAGCTTAGTGTCCTGACACCAACAGAGTTTGCCCTCTCAGAGCCACTCTGTCCTCACCCCTAGAAATGTGCAGTTGTAATCTTGGCCTCACAGTGGAATGTGGGGCTGGCTTGAGCTGGAAGCTGCCAGAACGTAAGCTCTGTGGAAGGGAAGTGCAACTGCACACACACCAGAGTGCGGTGATGTTCAGGACTTTGTCTCACGAGGAGATGAAATGAACCGGAGATCGGCACAGGGGAACTGTTGTCTTTGCTTTTTCCTAAGGGCCGAAGGTAAAAATAGCAAGTCCAGCTGTGGTCTGAGTGCTGGGACCCTTGGTTCCCTCAGTTCCGACAGGTTACACGTTGGTAGCATGAAGTCCTTCCCAATCTGGCTCCCATCTACCTTCCAGAACTTATTCCCCACTCCTTGTCTTTATATACTCTAGGCTTCAACTGAACTCAATAGTCCTCCTCCGTGCCTTTCTTCGTGCTGTTCCCACTGCCTGGAACACCTACTCTTCTTTCAGCGATGCGAATCCTACCGACCAGTTAGGGCCCAGCTTAACCGCCACCTTCTATAGGAAGCTATCCTGGTTCTTCTCATCATGACGCTTGCCTCTTCTCTGCCTCCTAAGCTATAAGAAACTTTCTTCCTCAGAACCCCAACGGCCCTTTATCCCATCCTCTCTTAAGGCACTAGACACTTTTCTCACTGGAATTATAATCGTCAGGATATACATCTTGGATCCATCCTAGACCGGGAGCCGTCTGGGGGAGAAGCTATGTGGGATTCATTTGTGTATTCCCCGGCCTCTTAGTCCTGCTCTGGTTCGTCCCACTTGGTGCCCTTGAGCAACTTACCTTCTCACTCTGAGACTTGATTTGCCTTAGCTTTTACAGGATGAAAATACAGCTTACTACCACTCAGGGTTACAGTAAATATTACATGTGGGACCAAAAGGCAAAGCCTCCTCTCCCTCTTGGCACACGATTGGTATCCAATAAATGTTTGCTTGTCATTCCTCCCTTTGACAAGGTCTGATGAACGGAGGAATGGATGAGGAGATGAATTAATGCTCCTTGGTCCAGACGGCTGTAGCCTAAGACGCGGAGCCTTCTCTGGCCTGCCATGTCCTCTCCTCCAGGCAGACCCACCCACCAGCACACATTCACACCCCTCTGTTCTGGTGCCGGCCACCCCAGGCCCATAGTTTACGTGCTGAAATTCCCAGAAGCTGAGACTTCCAAACAAACCCCCCAAGTTTGGATTTATCAGCCATGCTATTAAAACAGTCATTTTCAGCTGCCTAATGTTTCCAACTTCTGCTCTAATCCAGCGGGTAAATATTTACGGAGCCCGACACCACTCCTAGGCCACTTGCTCTGCTGCCAAACATTCATTTCCCTTGCAGCTCCACTGGTTTGATATTTTTAGGAGCAAGGGAGGATGGTGGTGTGTGCGTGTGTGTGTGCGCGCGCGCGTGCATACGAGCGCCTGCCGGGTGTGTGTATGGTGGGGGGTGGCCCGTCAGAGAGGCCCAGCCTTCCTTATAGTGAGTTCCTGGGCGAGGAGAGACAGAGGATAAAGTAGGCCTTGCTACTTCCTTCTGCCCAGATGTCCCCACAATGGGTCAGGGAGGCATGGGCTTCTTGCAGTGTGCCCAAACCCTCAGGGGTCCTCCTCCTTGCCACCTGTCCCCACAACGTTGACACAAGGAGCTGTCTGGAACAAATCGGTATCCAGGCTGAGTGGCTGTATACAGTCATCAGAGAAGTGCTGAGAGACGTGGACAGGCTTGGGGGCCTACCCCAATTCTGCCATTTGCTAGGTGGGCGGCCCTGAGCATGGCCCTTCACCACTCTGAGTCCGGCTTCTCAGGTAAGAGGGCGCCAAGCACAGTTCCTGGCTAAGGGTAGGGGCCCTGTAAACAGCGCTTTAGAGAGAAGATATAAAGCATACACTCCATACCACTGATGCCCCAGCCACACCGGACTAGTGGTCATTCTCTCAGCACTCCCGTGCTCCTGCTCACGCCCTTCCTTCTTTCTGGAACATTGGCGTAACTCAGAACACACAGCTCCCTGCCCTAGGAAGTCTTCCCTCGTGGCCCTGAGACAAACAACTGCTCTCTCTATGTCTCTCTCATGGATGGAACACTTGTAGTGAATGAAGGCTGAGTCATACTCATCTCTACAGCCTCAAAGCCACACAAAGCTCTCAATGAGTCTTATATTGTGTGTGTGAATATTTGTTTAATATTTGTGGATTGGTTGAAAGAGGGGAAGAAGCAAAAGGAGTCTTTTTAGCTCGAGCTCTCCGGGACACTTCTTCATACCCCTCACAGGGGAAAACAGTAGGAAGAGAGAAAGGAACCGACATTTATTGACCACTCCACGCAGGCGGGGACCTTGTCCATATTATTTCCACTGCACCCCAGAATTTAGAATGGTGTCATGACATTGAAGGAGCCCCCACGGCATGTCAAGCAGTAAGTGCTTTACATGGATTAACTCACTTAATCCTTACCAAAGCTCTATAAAGTAGATGCCCCATTTCATTTTATTTTTTTTTTTTATTTTTTTTTTTATTTTTTATTTTTTTATTTTTTTTTCCATTTTTATTTTATTTTATTTTATTTTATTTTATTTTATTTTATTTTTTACAAATAGTTTATTGTCAAATTAGTTTCCACATAACACCCAGTGCTCATCCCCACAAGTGCCCTCCTCCATGCCCACTCCCTCCTCCCCCCCACATCCACCAGTCCTCAGTTTTTGTCAGCATTCAAGAGTCTCTCATGGTTTGCCTCTCTCTCTTTCCGCCACCATTTCCGCCCTTCTTCTCCCCCTTGGTCCTCTGTTAAGTTCCTCCTAATCCTCCTATACGTGCACACATATGATGTTTGTCTTTCTCTGCCTGACTTATTTCGCTCAGCATTACACCCTCAAGGTCCATCCATGTTGCTACACATGGCCAGATTTCAATGTTTCTCATTGCCATGTAGTATTTCATGGTATAGATAAACCACATCTTCTTGATCCATTCATCTGTTGATGGACACTTAGGCTCTTTCCAGGTTTTAGCTATTGTGGAGAGTGCTGCTATGAACATTGGGGTACATGTGCTCCTATGTAGATGCCCCATTTTAGAGATGGGGTAACTGGAGCACAGAAAGGTTAAGTCACTGGACCAGGGTCACACAGGTAAGAAAAGGCAGAACTGTGTTTTGAACCCAGGCAGTCTGGCTTCAGAGCCTGCACTCTGACTACACTATCCTACCTCCCTTAGGAAGTCCTCAGGGAATGTTTGCTGAGTGAATGAATAAGCACCTACTGCGATACAGGTCACAGTCTCAACTGCTATATTACTGACTCCAGACAGGAGCCTTTCCTTGGAGGGGAAGTGCAATCATCTTCATTGCTCAGTTGAAGAAACTGAAGCTCAGAGATGTGAAGTAATCTTTCCCAGGTCACGTAGTTAGGACGCAGCCAAGTTAGGACTTGCTTTCCATTCCCCCAGCTTGCCTTTGGTGTCCTGCCTGGCTGTAAGCCCCAGAGCGGGACCCACAGGGCACTTTGTTCTTATTGTTTGGTACACACAGAGGAACAGGACCTCTGGACTCAGAGATTCCAGCACCGCGAGAGGTCAGGCTGGAAATGACCATAGATATCATCCACCCTGCCCCCCTGAGATTGAAGATAGGGTGCTGAATCCAGAGAGATGAGTTTTCCCAAGGCCACATAGCAACTAAGCCAGCATACCTGAGCCCACGAAGTACTCCTGCTCCCCTATCTCAGTCAGTTATCCGCAGGCCACCTAGGGGCCGGCCAGGCCACAGACACATTTCCCCAGGGAATGGGCTTCTATGAGCTGGAAACCTAAAAGGGTGTAATGAGGAGGAAAGAGTCCAGCAGGGAGAAAATGGGTTGCTTCGGGGGAAGAATTCCAAACAGATTGAGTTGCAACGGAGCCCCTGTTATTAGTAATTGTAGTGTCATGAGGATGCCTGGGAAGATGGTAGTGACGATGACAAGGATAACATTCAGGGGAAGGGGGGGAAGGAGTAAGAGAACCCGGCATCATGGCATGCTGTTGCCAAGCCTATCAGGATCCTCGCTTCCCCTCTCAGACTGAGATTTGTTCAGCCCACTCTAAAGAAAGGACAGCCTAGGCAAGGCCACAGTGGATGACCATGCGGGCTGGGCCCTGCTCAAGGGAGCCTGGCACAGGTGAACACTGGGGGCTAAAATTCAGCCCTGCTCCTTGCACTGGGTCACGTGCCTTGCCATGGGGCTAGGTCATTCCCAGAAGAAGGGGTGCCTTTTTCTAATTTCATGAAGACTCTGTGGGGGTTAGCAGTGGCCCTGAGCTGCAGCACACACATACTGGGGGGCGAGATAGGTACTGGTGCTATAGCCCACCTCTTTCCTGGCCGGGCCAGCATCTAGACAACCTCCCTCCCTCCTCTTCTTTCTCTGTGGAGCCAAATGGCTGTGACCTTAAATCTGGCCCCTATTAATAACTCCCTTGGGATTCGACTTTGGATCCATCACTTTGTTTCTCTGAGCTTTAGTTTCCTTATCTGGAGAATGGGGCAGTGTCAGGAGGGCAAAATGATGTAGATAACATGCTGAGCAATGTCTGGCACAGAGTAGGAGATAAAACCAAAATGGATTCTCTACTCTATCCCTCTCCCTCTTTCCCCTGGTGCTAAATCTTTGCCCTGCTTGTGTTTGGGACCCAAACCCCTTCCAGACACTGCCCCCCTCCATCACCCAGGAAGAAGGGATTGGAAAGGAAACATTGGCTGCGGGACCTATTCATGAAGGAACCTCTAGGCAGTTACTCGTAAGTGTTTGTGGCCAAGATCTAAATGTCTGGGCCAGTAATGCCCTGCCTGGATGTTTGGGAGGTTCCCACTAGGAATGAAGGAGACTGCAAGATCCCTGGGCCTCTTCCTTCCCCCATCTGCTTCCCCTCCCCAAGCCTGCTGAGAGGCTGGGGTGATGGATGGGGCCCTGCCTTCCCCTCTCCACTTCTTTGATGAGAAGAAAGAAAAGTCCACCTGAGTCTCAAAATCAAAAACAGGTGAATTGCCTCTAAGTCAGGCTGGGCCCTCTCTGGGGTCTGCGAGAAGGTTGGGGGCTGAGGGGAGAAAGAGAGAATGTGATAAATCACACTGTCAGGTGGGGGTGCTACCCTCCAGCTGTGGTAGGGACCACCAGCGGCCCCAGGAGTAGGTCTTCCTTACTCCTAGGATGAGTGTATTCCCATCGCAAGAGGTGGGAGCAGGCAACCATCCCTACCTACTCCGGCCTCAAACCCTGGCCCCAGCTCTGCCATGCACACACTACCTCCCTTCACTTCAGCTTCCCAATGCATGTCCTTACCCACATCCTCACAGCCCCTGAATGCCCACATCTGGGGGGCCAGAGCCTTGTGTGTGGCCCAGCCTCAGCTTTCTACCACCTTCCTGCAGGCACCTAGGCAAGTCTTTACCCCTCGTTGGACATTGGCCTCTTTATTTATACCACAGGTGGGGGTTAGATTCTTCTGAAAGCTGAGACATAAAAGGCAGGCCATAGGCCTTGGGTTTGTCTCTCAGGGGTAGAGCTCAGCGGAGAGTGGGTTCTGTGTGAGATCCACAATTGGTGTTTGACTCACCCCTGCCTCAAACCTCTTCCAGCACTGACATTCTCCAATTATTTGCCCCCAAGGGCTAGCCATGCCCCCCGAGGTCAATGAACAAATGATGCCAGACAGATTCCTCAGCATGTTGACACTCTGGTCCACACCCAACCCCAGTCCCTCTCGTGGTGCAACACACATGCCCTGGCAGGGCCTTGTCCATCACACAAGGGTCCTTGGCGTTCTAAAGGGGAACGCTGAGGCAAATCCGAGAAGACAGATCTAGAAGAAGCAGTGCTAAGGCTTCCTGGGACTGACAGTCACTGTTGAAAAAGAAATAACTAAATAAAACACGAGCTGGGAGAGTCCTCAGAGATCTGGCGCGAGTGGTCTTCAGGGGCGAAAGGAAGCCCAGGGAGCAAATGGGAAAGGCCACACAGCCAGCCAAGGGCAGACCTGAGACCAGGCCGCAGGCTCTGGACTCTAAATCTCTCTCCACTCCCAGAGGCTGCATTTGCTAAGTAAACTGAAGAGAGTTTTTGACCCAGAGCCTCCTCCACTCTTGGATTCCAGCAGCGACTGACATCCCCTGCCTGACTCCCTGTCTTGGCCTGTGAAGGTCAGGGCAGAGGCCAAGGCCCACTCCGCTTGTCCAGGCTGAGAAGCCACCGTGAAGCCAGGGCAGAAGGGAGAGAAGGGAGGAAGCAGAGGAGAAAGTAGAGGGGAGGCCGGGCGAGAGGGGAAGGAGGGAACGAAAGCTGAAAGTCGATAAGGGAGAAAGAAGAGGACAGACACCCCGGGGGGGGGGTGGGGGGGGAGGTTGGAACAAGATCAGGGGAGAAGCAAGGAGTCGGGCGAGGAAAGGCACGGAGGGTGCACAGGGGGCAGAGAGACACCCCCCAAAAGAGGCAAGCTAGAGAAAGCAGCAGCAAGGAAACTGGGTCTGCAAAGGGGCTCGAGAACAGCGCTCCGGCCCAGGGGTCTCCCCTCCACGCATTTCTCGGAGCTTCCCCAGGGGCTGCAGGGACCAACTGAAATGAAACACCTCGTCGCTGGGCCCAGGGATGTGACCCTCGAAATAAGAGGATTAGGGAGACTTCGAGGAGGAAGTGGGAGGGTGCCAGGAATGGGAGAGCCCAAGACCAACTCCTGCCGCCCCCACCCCAAGCTAGGGAGAAGGCAGGCCTCTGAGCCCGCCGCAGCCGTGGAGCGCTCGTGCCCCCTTGCGGCCACACTGTTCGGCTCGCCTGGTGGCTGGCAAGGTCTGGAAAATCAGGTGGCAGGGGGCACCAGATTGGACTCGAGTCACCTGATGGAGACCGGTGTGACAGAGATCCCAGGGGATGGGCCAGTGGCTTTGCTGGAGGCCTCCAAGATCTTCAAGCATCGATAGAGACCAAAACAGTGAGCCTGGGGGTTTCCCCGCAGCCTCTCTCTCTCTCTCTCTCTCTCTCTCTTTCCCTACAGCCTCTCTCTCTCTCTCTCTTTCCCGCAGCCTCTCTCTCTTTCCCCGCAGCCTCTCTCTCTCTCTCTCTCTCTCTTTCCCCCGCAGCCCCTCTCTCTCTCTCTTTCCCGCAGCCTTTCTCTCTCTCTCTCTCTCTCTGCGTGTGTCTCTCTGCGTGTGTCTCTCTGTCTCTGTCTCTCTGTCTCTCTCTCTCTCTTCCCCGCAGCTCGCCCGTGTGTCTCTCTGTCTCTGCCCGTCTGTCTCTCTCTCTCTCTCTTTCCCCGCAGTCTCTCTCTCTCTCTCTGCGTGTGTCTCTCTGTCTCTCTCTGTCTCTCTCTGTCTCTGTCTCTCTGTGTCTGTCTCTCTGTCTCTCTCTTTTTCAAGGGGAACTCACAAGGGGCTGGCATGAGACTCTGAGGCACACTCGGGACTCAGAATGCCCCCTCCGACCCCAGTGGCACCATTTTAGTCCATGCCACCCTGGCCTCTGCCTTTCATCTGGGCTTCTGGCTGCCTCCCACTTCACTCCCGATGACCTGCATCTCTAGGACAGGGTGCATGTGTGTAAGAGGTGATCGAAATCATGGTAAGGGGTGGGGACCCCAAGGAGAGTGGCGCACAGTTGGCCCCAGAGGCCTCACAGGGAGCTGAGCTGGAAAAGGCAGTCACCAGGAAGATTCAGGAACCCTAGGTTATACCCTGCGTCCCTGCGTGTCATGCTGTGCAATTTTGAGTACATCCTTGCTCTCTCTGGGCTTCAGACTTCCCATTTGGAACCAAAAGGTCTTGGCTTCAGTGTTTTTTTAAGAGCCTTTCCAGCTGCAATGTTACGATTCCTAAAAGACAGAGTTTGAAGAGGAAACTAGTCCAATGCTGGGCAGACTTAGTACTCTGTTACGATTTTGAGAGCCAGTTTGCACATGCAACCATGAGGACGTTTCGCTTCGCCCTCAGCCTCCACTCTTCCAGTGCCCTCAGCAACGCTTTTGCCCCAGATCTGGCCCGAGAGACCCATGGGGCCTAGTCAGGCCTGCTCAGTGGCACTGGGGTGCCTTCTCTCGAATAAGGGGCCAAGGGCAAGAGGCCCACCCACCTTTCGTTAGTCCAAGCAGTACCCCTCATGTGTCCGTTCGGAGCTGAAAGCCCCAGGGTGGATGGAAAGTGCAGGGTCAGCAAGATCTTGCCAGTGACCCCAGCCCAAGGCAGGAGCCTTCGCCTGGAAATGGAGAAACCTGAGCCTGGCTCAGCTCCCCTAGAGAGGAAGGGAGGGAATTCAGGGAGTAGTATAGGGAGGTGAAGGGCACCTCAAGGAGGCCAGCTGGCTCAGGCAGGGGAAGTCCTCACCCAGCCCAGCGTGTGAAAGCCATGAAAGAAAAAAACGAAGTTCTGGAAAGGGATGAGGGAGGCAGGGTCACCCCCGTCCAGAGAAATGAACCAGAGAGAAGGCGAAGCAAATATCTTTGGTTTTAAAGTCAGTTCGGTGCTTGAGCTATCTGCCAATCTCTCTGTGCCTCAGTGTCCTCATCTGTAAAATGGAGACATTAGTACTCACCCTGCAGAGCTGTTGTGAAAATTAGGTAAGTTAATATTTGTAAAAAACACTTAGAATAATCCCTGGCACCTGGTGAGTGAGTGAGTGAGTGTGTGTGTGTGTGTGTGTGTGTTTGTGTGTGTGTGTTTCTTTCTCTCTATTTCTATTCTGAACCCCCAGGAAGTCCTGTCTGAAAGCACACCAGACCAAGAAATTCTGGAATGTTCTGGCTGGCAAGAAACTTCTACTCTAAGGGTAAAAGGAATTGATCAGGTTCAAATTCCAGACCTGGGCCTCCTGCCACACACCATAATACAAAAGAGTGCATTTCAGGGGCACCTGGGTGGCTCAGTCGGCTAAGCGGCCGACTTCGGCTCAGGTCATGACCTCACTGTTCCTGAGTTTGAGCCCCGCGTGGGGCTCTGTGCTGACAGCTAGCTCAGAGCCTGGAGCCTGTTTCAGATCCTGTGTCTCCCTCTCTCTCTGTCCTTCCCTCGCTTGTACTGTCTTTGTCTCTCAAAAAATGAACAAATGTTAAAAACAATAAAAAAAAAGAGTGCATTTCAGCACACAGAGAGAAAGAGACTTGCTTAAGATCACACAGAAAATCGTTGCTCAGCTGAGTTTTCCTCACTGTAAGGTCTGAGCGTCACTTTTTGTCCTTGTCCTGATGGATGTCCTCCAGTGCCCATGCTTGCCAACCCTAGCCCTGAATCTTTTCAGATGGGATCTTCACAGGTGTTGCAATGGGCAGATCATGATCCTGAGACCTGAGAACGAGGAGACTTGGCTCCGGTTTGTTGGAGGTCCGGTGTAGCAGTCAGTTTGCCTCCTCACGCCTGCATCCCTTGGAGCCAGGGATTTTTCCAGCTGGAAGGAATCTCGTAGGCCACTTTGTCCCCAGCTTCCCCTTCCATCTGCCATCACCAGCCCTCCATCTTCATAGCCTCCCCCTCCCCCAGCCTCCCCAGATTCTGCTTCCCCCTGCAGGTATTTAACCCCAAATAACCTAGACCTTCCCTGGCCTCCTGTCCCATTTCCCTGGGGGCTGGTCATGTCTGGTTGAAAGGCTTGCTTAGGTAGGAGATTGACGTGGAACAAGACAAGCAGGGAAACGGAGGCATCAGTTCTGTGCAGCTCAGCAGCCCTGGCCCTCCCCCTTGCCTCGGCCCTCAGGCCGGCTGCTACACCAGGTGCTGTCCGTTCACAATTACTGTTTGCAGTGGCCAACCCCGGCGAGGGCGGGTTGGTTTGGGACTCAGGTAGGACTTCAGGCCCCTGGGAAATGAGACTAGAGGCCACCACCATCAGGGCCTACGGAGCCGGAGGCACCCTCTCACCCTCCCACTACCGCCCCTTCCCTCCCTGCAGCCCAGCTTGGGCTGGGCTATTCCCTAGTGCCTGGGCTAGACCTGTTTCCAATGATTCACGTCTATGCATTCCCACCTCGCCCCTGGGAGCCAGCTCTGCACTCTTAATAGATCTTATGGTTAAGAAGTTTTTTCCTGCTACTCAGCGTTAGTGCTTAAAGTGCAGTTACACTCTGAAAATTGACCATAAAATGACACCATGGGGTCCACATTTATCCTCCAGCCACAATTCCAGACCAGCTTGATTCAGTTTTCAGGTTGAAAAATGGCTTTGGGGGGCTTCAAACTCCACCCAAGTCCTAAATCTGCCTCAGTGCTTCCCCCTCAGTGGCGCCTCCCTCCCCCAGGCTGGGGGAGAGACAAGCCCTTGGACTGCTGAGATGGCAAAGCCAGTCCGGCTCGGCTCAGCGTATTTCCTGCCAGAGTGGGGGGGGGGGGCATCTGTAAGAGCGTGAGGGGCTAGGCTTGGATGTAGGCAGAGATGGGCCCAGCCTACCCAGGCGTGGAGGCCTCCATGCTGTGATGAAAGCTGGAGCGAGTCCTCCTGCCCTCAGGCAAGACGAGGGACAAGTGCAAGAGGGAGCCTTCTCAGCCCAGAATTCTCTGCAGGGCCTCTGGGAGACAGGGTAGAAAAGGGAGGAACCCTGGAGGTCCCCAGAGGCCTGCCCATTCCTGTGTCTCCAGGCGAGGGCGGCCCTCCATTACATAAGTCTGCTGCTCAGCAAGATTCGCCAGCCTTGGGTGTGCCACTCAGTTGTGTGGCCAGGGAGAGGGTCAGGGAGACCAGTGAGTTCAGGGCCAAGTAAGGGCTGGACTCAGACTCACTCTGGTCAGGAGGTCACCCCTCTTGCAAGTCCGGATAAAAAGGCCCCTGACAGTATGGATGTGGGGGCCACAGGCTTTCGGACTGAGCCCTGGGGGCTGCCCCTCGGGCCCTTGGCTGTCTACACTAAAGCTCAGGCCGGCTACCTGCAGGAGGACCCTCTGTAGTGTTCCCCCTGCTGTTTACTCTAACAAGCCTGGTTATCTGGTTCCCAAGCCCAGAGCAAATTAGAAGCAGTAAATCAAAAGGAGGGCAGAGGGGCTGCTGGAGGCAGGCACACTAAAAGTGTCAAGAAGTGAGAGCTGATGGCCTGACAGCAGGGGAGTAGGCAGCAAAACTAGTAAAATACAAAACAATCCCAACCAGGTACAAGAGCTCAAAGATGGCAAACAAACCGGGGCCATTTTGGGGGGGGCGGGGAGGGGGAACAGGCCTGAGGAGATCACAAAGGCACCATGCTAATAATGATGGGGGTTAATGATGATATCCCCAAAGCTTTAGAAAGAGCCCGATTATGCTCTGTGGAAGGAGGCAGGGAAGATACGGAATACATTTCCTGAATACTTTCACGGACAGGAGTAGTCTCTTTTTCTAAGTGCACACTCATGGGAATAAAACCTCACCTCCCAGACAAATTCGAAAGTCCGGAGTGTCTCATTCCTCAAGCCCCGCAGGGCTGAAGTTCGCCGGGTTCCCCATCCCACCAAGAACCAGTGTGCTGTGGGAGCCCATTTGCTTGGGAGCGGGTCCCGTGTCCAACACCAGCTCCACCACTTACTGTCCGTGGGACCGTCAGCTAAAGCCCTTCCGAACCTCAACTGTACCCTCTGTGAAATGTTGACAATAATAGCTGCCTTGCAGAGCTGTGAGGATTAAATCAGGGAAACCAAAGCCCCTGTGTCTCGCCCCTTCGGGCATAGTTAGGGCTCACTCAGAGTTCCCTCCTCCTTTGAGAAGGTCTCCTACCAGAGTCCGAAAATTGTAGCCCAGCCTGTGGAAGGGCCTCAGGGAGCTGCAGCGCAGGGACCCCTGCTCTAAGCCCTTTTGGGGGGACAATGGAGCTCAGAGGCGATGGCTGGCTCTGGGCAGTGCTGGTGTTCACTACCTAGAGGAAGGGGGAGGAGGTGGAGCCGGGGCCTTGGGACCACGGATTAGGAGCCAAGGAGCCCCCTCCCCCCACCTTGCTCCTTCCTCTTCCTCTGGTTTCCATGGCCTTCCCCTGGAAGACCAGTTCCCCAGCCTCTGTGATACCAGTCAAGGGCACCTGGTACATAAGCCAGGCATGGTGAGTAGGGGCCCACCTGCTGGGGATCTGCTGCCAACACAAGGTATGGGAAAGGCACCTGTGGCACAAATGAGAGCCGACCAGGGGTGGCATGGACCAGACACAACCAGTATCTGCAGGCAGGCACGGATGCCTGGCACCTGCTGCCCCAGGCCCTTGTATTCCAGGGCCACATGGGACAGGGTCCCTCTGCTCAGAGCCCAGCTTCAAACTCCCCCCAGCCCTGGCCATTGTCTTTGAAGAACACCCTCCCTTCTGTGCCATTTGGGCAAGACAGCAAACGACCAGAAGGCTCCTGCTCGGGGAGCTTGAAGGGATGGGAGATGCCTGCATCTGGCACATCCAGGAGACAAAGGCAACACAGGACAAGCCGTGAAAAGGTTTGGAGATGAACTAGCCTGGTTCCAAACTCAGACGTGTGCTCTATTTTTAGTTTCAGTTCTCCTAAAGCACATGGGCTGTGATGACAGACACACCTGGGTTCAAACCCCAACTTCACCGCTTCTTCTATGACTCCAGGCAGGTCACTCGTCCTTTATAAGCTTCACTTTCCTCTTCTACTTCACGGGATTTGTTGAAAAGGCTCTGTGAATAAACGAACTTAGCACGACGTCTAGCATGTACTAGAGAATCAATAAATGGCATATGTCTGCATGGCAGCCACCACATGGACTGGCTCCTTTACTACCACAGCAACACTATGAGCCAGGGATTGTTATTCTCGTCCTTGTTTTAAAGATGCACACACTGAGGGGGATCTGGGTGGCCCAGTCAGTTAAGCACCTGACTTCAGCTCAGGTCATGATCTCGTAGTTTGCGAGTTCAAGCCCCGTGTCGGGCTCTGTGCTGATAGCTCAGAGCTTGGAGCCTGCTTCAGATTCTGTGTCTCCCTTTTCTCTCTACCGCTCTCCTTCTCTGGGCTCTGCTTCTCAAAAAGAAATAACTGTTAAAGAATTAAAAAAAAAAAAAAAAGATGCAGACACTGAGCTTCTGAAGGTGTAAGTGATTTTCCCTATGTCCCAGCAGCAGAAGCAGGATTCAATCCCAGGCATCATGACTCCAAAGCTTTTTACCAAATATGCCATGATGCAGATTGATTAGGCAAATGGGTGCAAAAGTACTTTGTCACCGCTAGATTGCTATACTGACGTGAGGGATGAGTATGATTATTTATGAATCATGTTAGCAGCTAGTCCCTGAAGACACCCTACGTGGGAGGCTGCAGAGTGAGAGACCCCCAGGTCCATCTAGCAGGTTCCCTATCAGGCCTCCTGCTTGCTGGGTTTCTGACAACCCTTGTTCCTATTGGCCTGGGCCTTTTGTGTGTGGAGCTTCTCAACTGGCACCTGCCCTTTGGGACCCAAGCCCGTGGAGGGTGGCTCAGTGTCCCGCAGCTGCCAGAAGGGAGACATCAAAGGCCCAGTGCGTGAGTGAGGCAGTTCCCTGCTTTGTTTTACAGCTTGTGGCCTTTGTGGTACACACACTAGCAAACACGCACGCAAGGAAGAGGAGACAGGGACTTTGGCAAGCAGGCAAATCAAGGAGCTGGTGGTTGGGGAGTAGCTGGGGAGGAGTAGTGGGGGAGGAGGGTAACGGGAAAATGTGGCCAAGGCCTGGGTGGAAGGAGGGAGGGAGGAAGGAGGTGATGCTGCTGTGGGTGGCTGGTAGGGCATGCTCCCTGTGTTACACTGCTTCTGGAAGGAGGCCCTGGCAGGCCATCAAGCAGCCTGAACGTTAGTTGTGGGCCACCATCACTGGGCCTTTCCTTCCTTCCTTCCTTCCTTCCTTCCTTCCTTCCTTCCTTCCTTCCTTCCATCCTTCCTTCCTTCCTTTTCTCTTTCTTTCTTTCATGCATTCATGCATACTTTCATACATTCGTCCAATCATAAACTATTCATTGGACCACCAAGTATGCAATAGTGGTTTAGAGAGTGAGCTCTGGAGTCAGACTTCCTGTGACGAATCCTGACTGTACTTTTATTGTCTGTGTGACCTGGGGTGAGTTACTCACCCCCTGGTTCTTCAGTGTCTACATTTGCAAAATGCGTATAATAATAGTACTTACCTCAGAGGATGGCTGTGAGGATTCAATAAGTTGTTACATGTACAGTCCTTAGGACAAGGCCTGGCATATAGGAAATACTCAATAAACATTTATTACCTGTGTGCATGCATGAGTGTACACACACACACACACACACACACACACACACACACTCTACATGCCAGGCCTTGTGTTAGGCACTAGGAACACAGACACAAGACACATGTAGTCCCTGCCCTCATGAAGCTGACACTCATCCCTGAATTGACCCTTTGGTGGAGGATTTACTGCCATTTCTAGAATCCTTCCAAATAGTGAGGCCTAGAATTCAGCCTCTGCTCCTCTCTGCTGTTTTCCCCATTTGGAACAAGCCTGTCAGCTATGCACTCTGCAGACTTTTGTCCACACTCCTAAAAGGCTCCAGCCCATAAGCTTGGCAGATGGTGTGACTACCATGGACTTGTCACTAGCTGACTTGTAGAATGTTTCTTGGTGGTCGGAATGGTGGAAGAAGTTAGACTTACCCAAGGAAGTGGACCAGGAAAGAAAACCTATCAAAACTCTCTCCCCCCCCCCCAACTTTGACATTCTTGGGCTCCCAGGATTAGCCCACACTCATAGGCATGCCATTGGTGTCTCTACATGTACTTATGCATAGATACACATATGAACATGTGCACATAAATATGCATTGTCATGAGTACAAACAGAGCCTGAGATTGTTTCCTTTTGGTTCATGAGAAATGAAAGAAGGCAGGGGGCACAAGGCTGAGCTGAAGCCCAGGAACTGGGACACGATGATGGGATCCAGCAGGCCTGGCCTCCAGGTCCCAGAGAACCTGGATACTCTGAGGTGGCCACTATCCTAACAGAGGCACAGCCCACAGAACATCTTGTATACAAGTGTGTCCCAGAGAGCATGAGTGCCTAGGAAGGGTAAGAGACATTGTGACAAAAGAAGATTTGATGTCAAATAAATATGGGAAATGCTAAGTTAAGCCAATGTTAAGTAGTTCTTTGTTTGTTTGTTTTTACTGCAGGACTTCTCAGAGCCTTTAACCCATACAAGCAAATTGCTAAGGGGATGTGTGTTTGTTTGTGTCAGTTTCCCAAATAAATTTGACCTCAAAGAACTTTTTCCACAGAATATCTTAAAGTAGTGTTCACTTTGGAGTATATAGACTTGAGTTTTTCTTCAGGTCCTGAGCTTAGCCTTCTTCTGTTCCCCTCACACACTGGAATCTTCTTGCCCAGTTTCCTTAGTTCCCAAGTGGAGGCTTGAGACTTTGCCACCCAGTCTCTTGCCTGCCTCAGCAGTCTGCTCTCTGCCCACATCCCAGCCCCCATGCCCACCCCAAGCTTTCCAAATTCCTTTTTTTTTTTTTAATGTTTTATTTATTTCTAGGAGAGAGAGAGAGAGACAGCGGAGCAGGGAGGGTCAGAGAGAGGGAGTCACAGACTGAAACAGGCTCCAGGCTCTGAGCTGTCAGTCAGCACAGAGCCCCTGCGCGCCTCGAACCCACGAACTGTGAGATCATGACCTAAGCGAAAGTCGGACGCTTAACCAACTAAGCCACCCAGGAGCCCCTCAAGCTTTCCAAATTCCTAAGTGAAGGATTGGAGGATGGCTGCCCAATCCCCCTTTAGACCTCTCCACTGAGGCCAACCTGAGAGGCAGGGCCTCCCTCCAGAGTTCCTCAATGCCATAGGCCTGGTGGTGAGGTGGCTCAGCTGAGGTGCCGGCAAAGGGTCCACACAGTGCCCATGCACCTGCGCTGTTCCACATGAAGTTCCTGTTCATGACCATGCCCAGCTCACTAGGGCAGCACCAGGCCCAGGAGGATGCAGGGAGAGGGTGGTGCAAATCAATGAGGGGCCAAATTAGATGTGTTCTCTCAGCCAGCAAGCTGTTCCAGCTGATCAGCTGAGGCCAGGGGATTTGAAAGTGGAAAGTCCCTACTTTAAAACAGCCATCTCCTGTTCCTTAGGGTGGCTCGACAGGAGGAAGGTTGTCAAATTTAGCAAATAAAAATTCAGGACACCCAATTCAAATCTTAATTTAGTTAAACAACACCTCAAAAATTAGTAAACTATATCCCATGCAATATTTGGGACATATACTAATACACACACACACACACACACACACACACACACACACACACACACACACATATTCGCTGTTCATCTCAAACATAACTGAGTGTCCTGTATTTTATCTGGCACCCCTAGTTTGGATGGTCTTGAGGCTCTAGGAGCTGGAGGGTAGATCCAGGCTGAGACAAGGATTAAACACTGTAAGCTTGAGGACTGAGAACCACGCCCTCCACTTCCCCAACGCAAAGAAGCAATTTTCCTTCGTTTCTGAGGACGCAATTCCCTTATGCTTTTCAGGAGGCACTGAGGGGAGGGGAAGACATTCTGTGCCTGGACGGGGAGGCAGGAGACCCGAGGGCAAGTCCCACCACTGCGCCTATGTCACTCGGTGACCCTGCCCAGTCACTTCCCCTGTAGGGCAAGGTGTGAGGGCCCCCATCAGTGCGTGCCAAATTGGCCAGGCTCTGTCAGAAATGCCTCTGAATGGCTGGAGGGAACATGCAGGGACTGTCTACCATTGGCCCTCCCACAGGCAGGCTCAGTGACACTAACACTGAGATTATCAATGTGCATAGCATCTACTCCAAGGGGTGGCATGTGTATCTGCCCCTCACCTTTCCCTGCAGAGGAGGCTTAATCACAGCATTACTCTGCATGCAAGGGAGCAGGATGGGCTCTGTTTTGTAGCTGGGAAGATGGAACCTCTAAGAGATTTCCAGCTGAGTCAAAGCAGGAACTGTGGTTTCCTTCAGGAGCCCCATCCTTTCTCCTTCCTCACCCTGGGTGGATCCAGATGGGGGTGGTCAGCCCAGCCCCACGTGGATGCCTCTGTTGTTGATGATGTCACCAGAAAGGCAGCTTGCAGGGAGCAACCAGCTGCTCTCCCTCCCCCGCCCCTCCACGCCCAGCCCCCTATCCTTCGGTGCGCAGAGAGCTTAGGGTTAGACATACTGTCAGGCCAGATGTGGATTTGGGTTCTAATTCTCTTCTCTTTATTCCCCCTGAGGTCTAAATCCTTAAAGTCTTTCTTTGTGCTTCCTGAGGAAGAGAAACACATGGGCTTGAGCGGGTGAGGCTTCTCTGCTCCCAGCTGCTGTAGCCAAGCTCCCCAAGCCCAGCCCCAGATCTGCCCCCAGTCTTACTCTGCCAATGGGGTCTCCAGCGGTGGCACCCAGGCATATTCAGGGGCTACCTCTGGGCTCTAACAGGCTGTTCTATGGGAAAGAGCAGAGTGGCAGCCTTGTTTCTAAGGGCCAGGCCCTGAGGGCCCTCCGCCCTGTCACTCCTGCAACGCCCTCCTTCCTCATTCCCCAGCACCTAAGTTCTTGCTACGTGACTGACCCACTGCACCCAGTGAGAAAACCCGGATGATAACCAAGGCTTGTTTCTGCACATTAGGGCTGGATGGAAACTGATACATCATTTAGTCCAACCTCCATTCTGTGATAATGGAGAAACCGAGGCCTACATTAAAAAGATAAGGGGGCTAGAAAATTCATGTGTTTGACATCTGCCAGGAACCATGCAAACCTGATGAGCAAGGCCTAATGGACCCAGTTTTAGAGATGAAGAAACCGAGGACTCTGAGGATAACTGATTTGTCCAAGGCCATCCATCTGGGGAGGTACTGAAATAAGATCTGAGCCCTAGGTTCTCTGACTCAGAAGTGTCTACTCTGGCCACCGCCGGGACACTGTCTCTGCATCCGGTGGGGTGTGCTGGGCATGACTGTCAGTGATCCCACCTGCAGGGCCAGATGCCCCTGATGGCCAGTTCGTACCTAGAGCACAGGCTTTCCTGGCTTCAGAGGCCACACTGACCCTCCCACACCACACTCGTCTCTTCTCAGTCTTACCCCTCACAAAGTTCTCCCCACTGCTACCCTCCCCAGGCCAGGAAGTCCCTCCTGATGTCTGACCCCATTCCTTAGCACTGTGGCCTGCTGTCTTTGCCCTCTGGAAAGCATCATCCATTGCTCTCATTTGTAAAGCACTATCACTTATGTTGGATCACTTAGGTCTCACTCTGGTGATTGGCATTATCTCTGTTTACACCTGAAGAAACAGAGGCTCGGCAAGGTTACATGTGTGAGGCCTTGAATCCAGGTCATCTGATTGATTCCATTCCCAGGGCTCTCTTCATGTCATCTCAGACACCCCAAGTCCAGTCCCCACTGGAATTCCAGGCATGAGAATAACAGGTGGCATCTGTCCAAAAGCTATGTCCCTGGTCCTAGTCCCCCACTCTGGGCTCATCAGCCTTCCCTACAGATCTGCCTTCCCTGCTGTAACCCTACCTTACCTTTTGATTGGGGGGCGGGGGGGAGTAGTTTTAGCACTGGATCAGTCTCCCATTGACTGGGACCTGTACCATAGGTGCCCCTGCTTGGCCACTGCCCCTCCACATGACCCTGGGGGCATGGTTGCCAGGCCAGGGCTTGGCCAATATTCTAATCTAATACAATCCTTCCCATACTTTCCAAGAGTTCTCATCAAGGCTGGCAGGAGAGCTCAAGTGGGAATTCCCACCCCCTATTTCCACCATCAGTGAGACTCAGGAAAGGGGAGGACAGACCGAGATATGAATAGGGGAGGGGAACAGACAGAGAGAACAGTGAAAAAACATACCCCAAGAGAAGGGAGAGGGGAAGGAGAGAGGCAGAGACTCCATGACAGCAACAGGCAAGGCAGGCCAATCTGTCACTCCACTGCTCCCCAAGGTATTAACAGCTTATCTGGCAAGTGAGTATGGTTCCTTGAGGACAGAGGCTCCCTGTGACATCACTAGCATGCAGCAGAGTGCCTGGTATATAGTAGGCGCTTACCACATACTCGCTCATTTAAAGGAATGAATGAACACCCATCTGTCCTCATGGGCTACCCTACTCATCACGACCTCGCTTCCTGTGAACACCAAGTCCACATTGAGGAGCTGGAGCACTCCTCATCTGGCACTTGGCATGGCCTGCTGAGACTGTCAGTTCTCTTTCCATGTGCTTATGTCATAGATTCCTAGACTGTCAGGGCTGGCAGAGCCCTCAGACAACCTAGGAGTACCCCGCCTAAGGCAGATGAGGGCACTGAGGCCCAGAGTGGGGAAGGGACTTGTACCGTGTCACTCAGCAGAGCTGAAAGTCGAAGGCTGGAGTTGGGCTCACCTGGAGGTTCAGCACACTGCTTGCTGCACCTCTGGACCTCCTCATGAGTCCATATCCAGCCATGCTATGGGTGAGGTCAGAGATCTTTGTTCTGGAGGAGAAGAAATGACAGTTCCCTGTCCTCACAGGCTGGTGGGCAGCCCTGGCCAGCTGGAGGCCCTACTTCCAGGAGACGACCGCAGGAAAGATGGTACCCAGGCAGGCTCTCCTCCCTAAATGAAGGCAGTGCTGAGCAGGAGCTGGCCCAATGACTCTACCCATCCCTCTTGCCTCCCTATCCTGGCCACCATGAGGGTCCAGTCCCCAGTAGGCCTGAAGCCCTGAATGTGGGCTCTGACAAACTTGGATCTTCTATTTACTAGCTGTGAGTCCCTTCACCTCTCTGAGACTGTTTCCTTGTCAGTAACACTGGGGTTAACTCTAATTCCTAGGTCACGTAAGTGCGAGAAGTCAATGCACATCCTAAAAAGTACATGGCACATGACTGGCATATAGTAAATGCTTGATAAATGTGAGTAACCCTAGTGCCCTCCTTCACCACCCTGCTGGCCCCACCTCTTCTCATCTTGGTGGCCTTCTATGTAGTCCTGGAGTTCCCCACTCCTTCCTGCTGTAGGAGAGGCAGGTTCTGGCCTGAGGTCCTCCAGGTCCCCTTGGGCTCTCAGTGTGACCTTGGAAAGCCCTTTCACCTTATTCCTTTTATCCATCAAAAGCCCTCATGGTGCTTCCATATATGTCAAAGGCTCTGTGAATCCTTCTAGGTTTCATACTGCATTTCTAGAAACCATCTTCCTATGTTGAGCCAGGTCAGTCTAGAATACCCTAGAGTCTCATGATTGAGTGTGTGTGTGTGTGTGTGTGTGTGTGTGTGTTCATGTGCACTCCTGTGGGGAAAAGCTGTGCAGTCCCACACCTCCCCCCTTTTCTCAGGCCAGCTTTTCCCTTACAAGACAAGGAGCTTGTGGTTAGTAGGATCCAACACTCAGGTGTAGACTGGCCACTGCCGGCCCCCAGCAGGCCTACCTCTGGTCCTCTGTGAACAGCACTGTCCCCTTGACCCCTCCTCCTAGACTCAGGACCTACCTCTTTCTTTCTTCCAGCTCCTACCAGATCTTCCCCCATCTCTTCTCCCTCCATCTCTATGGAGGGCGCCCCTCCTGGCCCCCCAATGCGCCGCCACACATACACATCCCCTACAGCAGCTTATCTGCTCCTTCTGCCCTCCTTTCCGAAGGCAAATCCCTTATTACTCATTTCTCCCCCTGCACATCTTGGTTCCTGCACCTGACTTGCTGTGTGATCCTAAACAGCACAGTTCCTCTCGCCCTCTGACTCTCTTAAGCCCCTTGTGAAATGAAGGTAATTGCACCTCCTACCTGCCTCAGGCCACAGCAAGGAGGAGAAATGGGCTAGAACAGGTGGTTGCTGGAGCAGGCCATGCCGCTAGGGCTTGGCCCTGCTGGCAGAGGACCATGGGATTGCAGAGTCCTAGAAGGGACTTAGAGGCAAGAAAGGGGAGCTACTCTTGGAATCCAGAGTCCCCTCCACAGGTTCCCCACCAAGGGGCTCTCCAGGGACACCAGGTTCCCTCTGCCCTTCTGAACTGTTCACACCGAGATAGAATGGGGACATCCCCACGTGGGTGCTCTGCAGTGGGGGCTGGGGGTAATGTGCTTGTCTGCCGGAGGTGTGACTTGGTTACACGGAGGACAAGGGGGAAGGAACTGTCCTCATCCCTGGTCTCAGCGCTGTTCCTCAACTGTAAATTTGCAAATAAAGTCGTTTCTGAGGGAGCCCCTGGGCCCAGGGCCAGCACAGGACCAGGAACCACAGCTAGCCAGGTGGCTTCCATTAGGTGCTGGCCAGCCCAGGACAACAGGGCCGTTAATCCCAAGGCTTATGGGGCAGTCTCGCTCGCCAAAGCGCAGAGCACAAAAAGCAAACTCGGAGTTTCCAAACTGCTGCACAGGTTTTCCTTGCTCTTTCTGTCCTGCTTCCCACCCCTGCGCTTTCTCTTTCATTCCGTTTCTGCCCACCCCACTACCCCCTCCCACCCTGATTCTCATATAGTCTCCCTGCTCTTTCTGCTGGGTCTCTGGCCAACTAATTGTCCCTCTGTCTCCCTAGTCTCCATCTTCCTCCTTTTCTGCCTTCTTTCCCTTCCCTCAGCCTGTGTTCACAAATAACATCTTTCGGGCAGGGAGCTTTGGTTGCTTGCTGCACCGTGGAACCCCACCCTTGTGCTATGTGCCTGCTGTGGGCCCTTTCTGCCCTGCTAAGAGTCCCGCATTCTCCTTTCCTCTGTTCTTGTCTCTCCTGGCCCGGCTGCCTCTCCCTCTTGGGCAGCAGCAGGGGACGAGATGGGCAATGTGGGGAGCAGATGTGGGACGCCCTGCCCCCTCCACCCCCGCCCCGGCAGATGCGGCTCATCGGCTCATCGGCTCATCGGGTGGATGAGCAGTGGCATGAGCCTTCCCAGGCTGGGCCTGCCAAGCACTCGCATTCCTAGCCTGCCCAGCGACTCCAGCTTCAGCAGGGGTTTTGATTGACAACAGGAAAGAAAGTAAAACACATAAAAGAGAAAACACAGCCACCCAGCAACTGAATGGAAGCAGAGCAGCCAGCAAACTGCCTACAGCTGCCTGGGCTTGGCGGGTGCTGCGTGGATGAGGGCAGGCACAGGAAAGGTAAATCCCTAAGTACTGAGTACTTGCTTCATGCACTGGCACTGGGCCAGACAGCGCCAGGCTGGCTCTTTGTAGCATCTTGGCAGCCAGATAAGGAGATTGGGGCCCAGAGAGGCTAAGGGCCCCCCCTAAGCCATCTCTCTGGAAACCTTCAACATTCCTTGTCCTAGCGGACTCTCCTGTCACTGTCCTACACCGGGGGTCCACAGTCTCTCTCTTCATCCCTCTGTCCTCTGTATGATGCCTCACTGGCAAGGTACACTGCTCAGATAAGGCCAGTTACCAGCGCTGCCTGTGTCTTGACGGTTGCTGAAGTACTGCTTTCCTTCAGGGTTTCCCCTGTCGCACTCCTGTTAGCTGGTTCCACTATAATCCAGACCCTTTGGGGTCACAGTTCCCCCGCTCTAGTCCCAGGACAAAGCTGTGCACCCTCTTGACTATTTGTTCCTGGGCCTGTGAGCTCCTTGGGCTCTAGGCCCCTAACTCCTCATCACCATCTGCTTAAGTTCCTGAAAGATTTTGTGTAAGGACATGGTATTGGCTAGGGATGGGTAAGGCAGGGGGAAGGACCTGTGTTCCGGGCTTTGACGTTCCACACTCCCCCACCCCCCAGTCAGATACCTGCTGTGTTGCTATAGGGCAAGAGATTTCATTTTGTATCGTGTCCTAGTCACTTTAGCGATCAACCTCTGTTATCTGCATATCAGGGCTGGTTACCCAAGACCCCACAGGGGCTCAGGATGAGTCCTAGGGTGCAGTGTGATCCTAGGAGCTTTGGAATGTAGCTTTGACCTCTTATGAATGGCTGCTCCCTGGCTCTGGAGGGACTTAGGGCTGGGGCCAATGTCTTTCCTTCTTCATGTCTCTTTCTCCATCTGGAAAATGGGGAGAAGGTGCCTGATAGGGAAGGCTGGCCAGGAAAATGGATCAAAGGGAAGAGAGAGGAGAAGCCAAACTTGGGCCAGAATGGGGTGTGGCATATGGCGGAGAGCTGAGGAAAGAACCAGGGGTAGAGTTGCAGAGAAGCAGCCAATTCAGGGCAGACATGCTGGGTGGAGGAACATCCTTACACAGCATTTTGCCCCAGTGTACCTGCAGCCTGTCATCTCCTTTCATCTTTATGCTACCCTTATAGAAAAGGAAAAGTTGAAGGACCAGAAGGGAATAGTCACTTGCCTAAGGTCACACAGGTCTGTACCCCCCAACCCCCCCCCCATCTAACCCCACAGTGGGCTTCTTGTCTCAGTGAGGCAGCTGCCATGGAGGGAAGACCTTCTGAGGGAGAGAAGGAAGAAAGAAAAACCCAGCAAGCTGCCTGGGGAAGGGAGTGCGGCAGAGTGAACCTGGAGATATATATCTTCCCTGGAACAGCCCATTGCAAAGAAAGTAGAACTGCAGTCAAGGTAGAGGTTTGGGGCCTCGGTTACATGCTCTGGATGAAAATTGCTGTCTCCTCCTTCCAATATCCCTGGCGGGGGGTGGGGGGGGGTCTGTGTGAGAGACACCTGGAGAACACAGAGAACACACCAGAATGGCTTAGGCTGAATAGAGTACCCTGGCCCTCTCCTTACCCCCTGCCCAGAGCCTCCTCACAAGGTATTACCAGGCAAGGGCGTCACTCTCCTCTTCCACAGCCCCCTCCAGAGTCCACACTGCCAACCATCTCTCCTGCCAAGGCCGGTAGCCCCTTCCCTGGTCTCCTGGCTTCTCCTACAAACAAGTCACCTAGTTGCCAGAGGGGTGGTGCAAAAATGTGCATCGGATGGTGCCACACCCATGCTCAACACCCACTGCTGGCTTCTCCTTCCCTTAAAATAAAGACAGGCTACTTACACAACCCTCAACGTGCTCCAGCGTCTGCTCCTCCAGCTCCCACTCCCCCCCCCACCCCCATCCACTACCACCCTGAGCATCTCCTACTTCCACCACAGTAATTCTGTTATCCTTTCCCCAAACACTTCCAGGTACTCCGTCTGCGCTGGTGCTGGTCCCTTCCCCTGAACACCTTGCCTTCTGCCGCTCCTTCCCCCAGTCTGCGAAACTCAGGAAAATGGGCACTGTAGTTCTGGAAAGCGAGGCACTGGTGCCCTGCCGATCCTTTACAGTCTAGGGGAAGGAACTAGGGAGTCTTTTGAGGCAGGTGATGGCAGGGAGTTTAGGGGCGAGGGGAGATTGGAAGGAAGACAACTTAGGAGTTCACATGGAGCCCTGATTAAGCAAGAAGGGTAACAAGAGAGGCATCTGAAGGAAAGAAGGCCACCGAGTTGCCTCAGCACCTGTTCTGTGCCAAGCAATTCAGATCCATTTTCTCCTTCCAGCTTCACCACCAGGGAATGTGTTCCACCAATTCCATTTCACAGACGAAGACACTGAGGCGCTGAGAAAAATGAAATAAATTGGCCAGTCACGTGGCTGTGTCTAGCTGCCAGCACAGGTCTGTGGGGCTCTTTCCACGCCTGGGGCTCTGGGCCGAGCTCCTTTGGAACAGTCAATTGCTGAATTGAAGCAATTGAGGGAGCAGGGCGGCCCGGCTGCAGGGCTGGGCCAAGGCTCTCACTCCCTCCTCTCTGGCTGGTTTGAAGCGTTTAGTCATTTACACTTTGAAGGAAGCCTATTCTCACCAGCAACTTCCCCGCCCGCACATTTGCATTTGGAGCCTTTCATCTGATCTTTTGGAATTAAAGGCTTTGTCTCCTGTAAAAAGAATTCCAGGCCCCAGGAGCCTGGAGGGGGAGTGGAGGGGACTGCTGGTCCCCCGAATGCCTTCCTTCCCACCGTGCCGGGGCTCGAACCCACTCCAGGGCTCGAACCCGCTCCAGCGGGCTTGGGCGGATGGGGCTGGACGAGCCCCAAAGGCCTTGCTTGGGCGGATAAAGTGAGGACCACCGCAGGGGCCCTGCTCCACGCTTCAATCCAACAGCCTTCCCTTGCCCATCCCGGGCTGGGCTTCACCACAGCCTAGGACGAAGTCAGGCCAGTGGCCCAAGCACCGGAGAGAAAACCAGACCAGCCAGGCTTGAAATTCTGGTTCTGACGCTTATTACCTGTGTTGCTCTTGGGCAACTGGGCCTTTACCTCTGAGCCTCAGTTCCTTCACCTAGAAAATAGAGGCAAAGGGATCTGTAAAGGATGGGTCCCACCTGCCCCAGGGCAGCAGTAGAATAGGTTCTGTATTAAGAGTCAGGGAAAGAGAACGAAATTCCAGATGTGTCCCTCTGTCCCTTGGGTAAGAGCTCTCTCCTATGCGGGCCTCAGGCTCCCCCTTGTAAAACGGGCTGTTTGGTTTGAAGGGCTCTCCTCCAACTCTGGGATATTATGGGATGTTAAGCCTCCAGAGCCCATTCATCCTGCTCCCTCCCTCTTGCCCTGACCCCAGTTTGGACTTGGTCCCCTGCCCTCTCATGATAATATTTTCATCCTTGGTCTCTAGGCCACCCTAGCTGCACATTAGACTCATTTAGGGAGATTTACAGAAATACCAAGGTCAATCCCCAGAGATTCTGATTTCATTGTGTTGGGGTGGAGCCAGGGCCAAGGTTTTAAATGCTCCCCAGGTGATTCTAATGTACTGACAGGGCTGTCCAGTGTCTAATGCACCCCAGGCTGTCTAGGACCTCAGATGCAGGTCACTAAAAGGCAGGGATTGGGAGCCTGGCTCTAGCCCTACCCAGCGGTGACCCGCGGGCAAGTTACTTACCTTCCTTGTGCCTTAGTTATCTCTGATTTAGACTTGAGGTGAGGAAGTCTGTGAGATAATACATGCAAAGCCTCCAGCATTTACAGCAGGATGGGCTCAGAGGCAAGGCTCACCAAATTCCTTTTGTTGCTGACAGTGCATCTTCAGCACTGGCTTCTTATCAGTAAGAAAGTTAATGAAGCAGACATCACAGGGTAGACTGAGGCCCAGAGAGAGGGAAGTGACTGGTCCAAGGTCATGTAGCTACAAGGATAAGAAAAGAATATTCTAGCAGAGTGGGACATGGTCTAGTCCATAAGTGTACAGCCTCTGGAGTCAGGCTGGGTTCAGATTCTATACCCTTAAGCAACTTACTTTTCCGTTCCTCAGTTTCCTCACCATTAAAATGGGGACAATAATACTACCACCCTCATGGGCACTCATTAGCTCCCCTGTCTGCAACCCCAGCGGCGTCCTACATTGTATGTCAGGAAGCTGAGGCCCAGAAGGGAAAAGAGACTCATCCAAGGTCACACAGAGAGTTTTCATAAGGCAGAACTTAGCCAAAACCCAGGTCACCTGGGCAACCTCCCAAAGGCCGCACACAGCCTGTAGCTCATGCAGTCTTCTTTGCTCACAGAGCAACTTAAAAACTTGTATGGCCAGGTCATTGGCAATTTTCTGTCTCCCAGTGTTTGAGGGGAAAAGCAGAAAGGGAATTATTCTCTCTAAAGCACTTTTATTTCCTTTTTTTCCCCCCTCTACTCTGTGCACGCTCTCAAGCTGGCTCTCACTCGCTATGTTGCCTCTCTCCCATTCCATTTTCTCCCTCTTCAGTTCCCTCTGGTAACTCAAAACCATACGAATGGATTTAAATAAACCTTTCCTTGAATAGTCTCCTTTAAGGGCGAGAGCATGGAAAGTTCAGCCCAGAGGGAGAATTTCTCTGATGATTTATATTGAGGGCTGAATGGTGCAGTGGGGGTGTGGGGGACACAGGTCTTTGATACCGGGGCACAAGCTGAGGAGAGGAATGCTGCTGGCTAGTGATGAACAGGGAGGGCCCATGAATGGGGACCCAGAGGAGTCAACAGCTAGGGAGTCACAGACAGCCAAGCTTGAGAGGTTCAGCAGGCCCATCAAACCCGCTCCTACTCCTATCCTTCCTCAGACACTCACACACACACACACACACACACACACACACACACACACACACACACCAGATAAGAATGGACTTTCCACGGGGTTCAGGAAGTACTAAGTAGTAAAAGACCCTGTTCAATGGCCAAAGTGTCACGTGGTGAGGGAACCTCTTAACCCATTGGCTCCAGTCAGTAACATTTCATTTATGAGTTTATCATTTACCCCCAAAACTGCATATTACACATCTACAGTGTCCACGGACTGCGATAGGTCAAATAAAGGAAAGTAATCATAATGCTAGCAGCCAGCCATCTCTAAGGGCCTCCCATGTGCCAGGCACTGTTTTAGGTGTTTCATAGATGTGGATGCATTCCATCTCACAGCCCAATGAAGTTGGTGCAATAAAACCCTCATTTTACGGACAAGGAAAACAATGTCCAGAGAGGTAAAATGACTTGCTCGAGGTCATACAGCAAGTAAGTGACAGAAATGGGTTTAAATTAGGCAGTTTGGCTTCAGATCCCACAAATGTAGACGTTCTACCATGCAGCGATGAACAAAATGGGTCCTTCCCGCAGGGAGGTAAGGGTCGTGGAGGAGAAGCCCTTCTGACAGCAAAGCACAACCTTTCGGGGTTAAGCAAATGATGTCCGATAAATGACTCTGGAAGTCAGGAAAGTGCATTCCAGTTCTGAGCTGTGTGACCTCAGAGGAGCTTGAGCACTTCCTCACAGGCTTGCTGGAATGATCCATAGATGTGCAAGTGCCCAGTAACCCATCCAGAGCTGGGGGAGGGGATCTTAGTAGTAGCTTGCTCTGTCTGATTGCTCAGTTCCCCACCCTGCAATATATACGCTGTGTGCTTACCTCACTGTGAACTGTTCCCCAAGCCAACAGTTCTCTGCCTCTAGCGACCCCGCTGTACCTTGAGAAACACCCCTATTTGTAGACACACATGCACCTCTCCCTGCAAACATACACACTTCCTGTACACATGCACAGCCCTCCTTGCACACATGTGCCTACCCTTAGGTACAGAACCCCTCCCTTGAAACCCTGGCTGTAGAATGTGATGCTCGTGCAACCTGCATTCTGTCACATGGGGGCTGCAGGTGGGTGAGCATCAGTGGAGGATGAGGGCTTAGAGGTGGGTGGCGTGGGGTGCACAGTACGGTGTGGAAGAGGCTGGACAGGAAGGTAGCAGAGGTAGCAGAGGTAGCAGAGGCTGGCCAGGGCCAGCCTTTTAAGCAATCCGTTTAGCCCTGCAGCTAAGGAGCCCATTAGCAGTGGCTTCTTATTTCAGATTTCCCAGCATGCCACAGCCTGCAGACTGCACACTGTTTATTTGGAGAAGCCTAGAAAAGTTGTTTGTATAATTAGAGCGGGGACAAGGGCTGCCCTTGAAGGGGTTCTCCACAGGAGACCTAGGCTTGTAGCAGACGCCAGCCCCACCACCCACCTGAGGAGTGCCCGGCTGGGGCCCAAGAACAACAGAGGCGAAGGGGCCAGCTGGGCTGCAGGGCCTCCACAGTGGCCTCTCTGGCCCCCTCTCTTGGTAGTAACCGATTGGACAGACCACCACGGTTCCGCCATGGCACAAGATCAGGCCAAGGGGAGAGAGAGCCAAGGCACCATGAAGTCACTGTGGGATGTGAAGATCCCAGGCTTTGGATGTAAGTCTTTACCTCATTGGGCCTCTGTGGGCCTCGGTTTGCTCATCTGGAAAATGAGGATGGTAATATTCCAATTAGAGGATGGGGCCTGGGAGGAAGAATAAGCCCTGTGTCTAGCAGGGTGGTACAGTGTCTCATAGATACCTTACTCTGTGGTGGTTGGTTCAATCAACAAGGTTGATTCCTTGTTCCTTCTTCATCGAGGTAATTGCCTTCTGAATAATCAACTTTAATTCTCTCTGCCTTAGTCTGTGCAACAATCTCTATCATAGGGTCACTGAGTCCCAGAGTGGGAGAGTCTAGACAGTTTGCTTCCTTCTCTCTCAAGGCAGCCTGTCCTTTATCGTGTGGCCTTCGATTGTCAGAAATTCTGACTGGATCTAAATTTGTCCTCAGGGAACCTGGGTGACTCAGTCAGCAAAGCGTCCCACTTGAGCTCAGGTCATGATTGTGGTCTGTGAGTTCAAGCCCCGCGTTGAGCTCTGTGCTGACAGCTCAGAGCCCAGAGCCTGTATTCTGTCTCTCTCTCTCTCTCTCTCTGCCCCTTCCACCTTCTCTCTCTCTCTCTCTCTCTCTCTCCCCCCCTCTCAAAATAATAGATAAACATTAAAAAATTTAAAAATGTAAGTTTGTCCTCATGAGCCAACTTCTCACCTCCACCCTTCCTCATCCCCATGCGTAGGTCTGAGTTCTACTCCATATCTCTGGGTAGGCTACTCTTCTTCTTTTTTTTTTTTTTTTATATTTATTTGTTTTTGAGAGAGAGACAGAGAAACAGAGCACGAGTCGGGGAGGGGCAGAGAGAGGGGACACAGAATCCTGAGCAGGCTCCAGGCTCTGAGCTGTCAGCACAGAACCCAACTCAGGACTTGAACTCATGAACAGCAAGATGATGACCTGAGCAGAAGTCAGACGCCTAACCGACTGAGCCACCCAGGTAGCCCTGGGTGGGCTACTATTGCCACAAGTCAGATCCCCACCTAACAGAGGTTCCCACTGGGGTCTGACCTTCAGGTGAGGTTGAACCCCCAGTTCTGTGGCCCAGCCTCAGCACTTTACTGCATCTCTCTCCCTCACCAGAGCTGTGGTCTTGAAGTCCTGGTCACCATCTGGGAGGCTCCTCTCCCCAGCCCTGTCCGATTGCTGGCAGGGTCAGGAGCAGTTCTCTTCCGAGTTCCACAGCAGGGACCAAGGTTTCCATTCGGGCCTTACTTTTGTCATCTGTGAAATGGGGAGCTGCACTAGAAAAGCTCCAAGACGTTCAATCATCTTAGTCAATGCTCACAAATAGCCTCCTGAGGTGGATAGGGCAGGAAGTAATAGAGTCCTCAGGTCACAAGGCTTCAAGGGGCAGAGCCAGGATTCCAGCCCAGCTTAGTTGACCTCCAAAGCTCACATGAATGCAAGAGGAAGACACAGACAAAACAAAGGAAAGGCAGGAGAGTCAGCCCTCTACCTGGAGGGGAACAGCCTTCGTTCATTCACTTATTTATGCATCTATTTCTTCTTTCCATTTTTTGTTTTTGGAATGAAATATTTCAGACATGCGAAAGGGTCTCAAGAATAATTCAACACCCCCCCCCCACCATTGCCTATCATTCGGCTTCAGAAATAAAGTATCACAGGTATCAGTGGAGTTCTCTGTATACTCTCTCTGATCCTATTCTCATTCTTAACCTTCTCCGTGGCAGTCACTCTCCTGATGTTGATGTGTTGAAAGCTTTGCACTGGTACTCTGTGTATGCTTAGTGACTTGCTTTATCACTCTACATCATGTCTGAGATGTGTCTGTGTTAACACATGTAGCTGTACTTTTATTCGTATTCACTGCTATGTGGTATTCCATTGTATAAATACTGCACAACTTATTTCATCTGTTCTCCTGATCATGAACATTTAGGTAGGTTTGCACATTTTATTCTTCTTTTAAACAATTTTTTAACTTTTACTCAATTTTGAGAGAGGGAGATAAAGAATCAGAAGCAGACTCCAGGCTCTGAGCTGTCAGCACAGAGCCTGACACGCGGCTTGCACTCATGAACCGTGAGATCATGACCTGAGCCAAAGTCAGACACTCAACCAACTGAGCCACCCAGGCACCCCTGCATATTTTATTATAACAAAGAGTGCTGCTATGAACATCCTTGCACATGTCTCCCTGTGGACATGTGTATGAACATTTCTCTGGGGTCTTGTTTGGTCTGTGGGTATGTATTCGTCTTCACCCTCACAAGATGTTGCTAAGTTGCCCTATTCATTTGTCTCTGCTTGAGACAAATGTTTAGTGAGCCCTTATTATGAGTCAAGCCCTGATGTGACGGCAGAGCTGGAGGAGTCATCTCCCTTAAAGTGAGAAGCAGAGGGAAAGTGGTAAGTTCAGCTAGAACTTGGGGAGATGTAAGTAGTCACTTACCAAGAATTTGTGGAGAACCCTATGGGAAGAGCTTTCAGGTGGCTAATGATGTCTTAACATTGGTAAGCATGGTGGGTGGGAGAGGGGAAAGACCTCTTCCTCCTCCTAGTCAGATTTGTATGGGTGCAATCATGAGATGTTGGGACTGGCAATCCCCAGGCCCAGGGTTCCGGTTCTACTTCAAATTCATTGTGCTACTTTGGCCAGGTGCCTTTCCCTCCCTAGGCCTGCGTTTTGCCTCAGTACACGGGACAAAGAGGCAAGATGAAGTCTCAATCCTTATTGTCTATAGTCAGATTCAGGTTGGAAGAATCAGTGTATCACATTACACCCAGAGGCTTGATTTTCTCCTTTTAAACACAGGCTTGCTAATCCCTGCCGGGTCAACCTCCCAAGGCTGCCAGGAGTACTCTAGAAGGGTTATCCTTGTGAGTGTTGTTCTCCTTTAGGTGCAGTCCTGTCAGAGGGCAGAGGGATGGCGAAGATGACCCCCGAATTCCCTCCTGACTTCTGGCTGTGGCTTCTTTCCGCCTCCCGTTTCTGCTGTGCCTCTTTTCCTGCTCCAAGTCAGCCATCTCCACACACAAGGTATAAATATGAAAGATAAATAAACTTAGAGTGAGCCCCATAACTGAAGCAAATTGCTGGCAGGCACCAGCCTCTGATTAGCATGCATAGTGGACGTGCAACAGGGCATATCAGAGAAAATGCATTTCTCTGCAGGATAGAGCTATCAGCGTGGTCTGGACTGGGAAGGGATGCAGAGGGAGGGAGACCCAAAGGTGCTCTAGCTGGACCCATGGAGTCCAACAGCCAGAGAGACCCCAGGCCTCCTCTCTTCAGCTGCTCTGTTTCCTACTTTCGGCTGCTCCCCAAACCTGAGCAGGGGTTTCCTGTCAGTAAGCTAGAACCTGGGTACCTAGTAAGGAGGGTTGCCTGGGTGACCTGCGTTCATCGTTACAAGCCTTCATTTCCCCATCTGTAAAAAGAGAAGAATAGTGACTATCTGGTAGGGTTGTGATGGTCCAATTAGGTGCTAACAGTGCCTAGCAGTGATAAACACAGTGTGGGAACATAAGAGACAGGTGTGAGTCCCCTTCCTCCTCCTCTGTACTCTGAAACAGGCTCCCCTTGCCCCCGTGTATGGCCTGGAGACTACATAACAGGAAAAGTAAGGAGCAAGAGGAGCATCTGGGGAGATACCTCTAAAGAAAGAGGAAAAAAAGTAAAAACAACTGTAACACACTTTGCAGTGTGTACCATTTCATTTAAACTCCTCAGCAATCCCGGGGAGCATGGGTGGCTCAGTCCATTGAGCATCTGACTCTTGATTTTGGCTTAGGTTCATGAGTTCAAGTCTCACATCAGCCTTTGTGCTGAAAGCATGGAGCCTGTTTGGAATTCTCTCTCTCTCTCTCTCTCTCTCTCTCTTTCTCTCAAAAATAAATAAACATTAGGGCGCCTGGGTGGCTTAGTCGGTTAAGCGTCCGACTTTCGCTAGGTCATGATCTCGCGGTTCGTGGGTTCGAGCCCGCGTCGGGCTCTGTGCTGACTGCCAGCTCAGAGCCTGGAGCCTGTTTCAGTCTGTGACTCCTCTCTCTGACCCTCCCCTGCTCATGCTGTCTCTCTCTCTCTCTCCTGGAAATAAATAAAACATTTTTAAAAAATAATAAATAAATAAATAAATAAATAAACATTAAACAAATTAAAAAAAATAAAGTTCTCAGCAATCCTGTAAAGATGAGGAAATCAAGGCACTGAGGGGTTGCTAACTTGCCTGAGGTCACACAGCTAGGCAGTGGTAGACCTGGTATTGAAGGCCAGGTGATCTGACTCCAGTTAGGTTTGCCACATAAAATACAGGAAGGACACTTGAGTTAAATTTGAATTTTAGGCAAACAACAAATACTGTTTTAGTACACATTGATACTGAAAAGGACATACTTAACGCTAAAAAATATTCATTGTCTGAAATTCGAGCTTCACTGGGCATCCTGTTTTGCATTTGCTAGATCCAGCAACCCAAACTCCAGTGGCTACATTTTTAACAGTAACTTAAAACACTTCCCCATACTCTAAAGGCCTGGGAGGAAGATGTTGAGGACCACCACCTGCGCAGAATCCTAAACTCTCTCGCTCCCACTTGCAATTCTATACCTGGTAATTGAATTTTTGGAAGCCCATGACCGACCTCCCAGGAGTTATTTTTAATGGAGGGAGAGTTGGATCTCAGACCTAGCTGGGGACCTGAGCAGCCATGGGGTCCCTGAAAAGGGAGTATCAGAGGAGCAGGCTGTCACTCTGAGGGGCCAAAACCCAGAGGTCTAAGTCCCAAGGAGTTCCAGGGAGTAGAACAGTGGAAAGTATGTGCTCACTCTGGAGTACTCAAACCTGGTTTTGAATCCTGGAACTCTAATTTATTTATTGCAGTCAGTTCAGGCTGCTGTAAAAAATACCATAGACTGGATGGGTTAAACAACAAACATTTATTTTCCTCAGTTCTGGGGGCTGGGAAATCCAAGGTCAAGGCACCAGCAGATTTGTGTCTGGTGAGAGCCCTCTTCCTGGATTATAGATGGCCATCTTCTTGCTGTGTTCCTCACCTGGTGGGGGCACAGGGAATGTGCTGAGCAAGCAAGAGCATAGAAGGAACAGATTCTCTGGTCTCTACTTATATGGGCACCAAGGCCATCATGAAGACCCTACTCTCATGACGTCATCTAAGCCTAATTACCCACCAAAGCCCTCACTTTCTAATACCATCGCATTAGGGGTTAAGGCTTCAGAATATGAATTTTGTGAGGATACAAATGACTTGGCCCATCATAAACTCTAGACAAGCTACTTCATCTCTCCCTTTCTCCATCTACAAAATAACAATAATAGCACAAAAGGGTTGTGGAGAGTAAAGCAGTTAAGGTGTAGCACTCAGGAATTGTGACCTATTCCTACCAATTACCCTCAGACTGCTCTTCCTCACACCTTCCCTTACCCAGTGTCCTCTCCCCGCTGAGACACCAGCTTGTGATTTCTCTGGTTTCTCTCCAGATGGAGGGAGAGAGAGACCAGGCAGCTGAAGAGGGTCCAGCCTCTGGGGTCATTTCCTGTGCAGCTGCCATGCTTGGCATGTGGAAACACCTGCTCCTATTCTCTTCCCAGCCCCCATCTAGCCAGGCACGGCTCTTGAATAATTCACGAAAATACCAATACTCCATGCTATCTTCCTTGATTGAATGAGAGCTCTGGATAAGTGGTCTCTTGTCTAAACTCTGCTCTAGCTACATGGGAGATCAGCCTGGAGAAGGAGGAATGGTATGGGGTAGAGAATAAAGTAGGGATGCCCAATGGTGGAAGGAAGGGTCAAGGAATACGGCTTTATGGCAACCTTAGAGCCCCTTAGCCCCCCAAATGCTGATCTCCAACTTGGGGAGTCAGGCCGACTTGGGTTTGAGAGCCCGCTTCCCTAGCCTCTTTCCTTCTGTGCCTGTCTCCCTGTCTGTGAAGTGCACATTAAGTTCCTTTATCATAGGGTAACTGTGAGCAGAAAAATAAACTGATGTACGAGAAGCCAGTTTGTTTTTTTTTATACAAACCTTGCCCCAGAGGCAAGCATTATTATTGCATCTGGGCCTTTGTTTTGTCATCTGGAAAATAGACACTAGAATTCCTGCCTTCTAGGGTTGTTTTGAGGATTCATTAAGATGTCCTCTGGGCTCTTCGGGCTGTTCCCTGTGTACAGGAATCCTCTTCCAACCCTCACCCCCCTCTTGCCTGCCTAATTCCTGCTCATTCATCAGGATGACTCCAAACGTTCCCTCTTCTGAGAAACCTTCCCACTGCCCCCCTACCCACTCCAAGAGTGGCTTGGGCACCCAGTCCCCTGGCTTATCGCAGCCCGTCTTGGCTCTGACTCCCTTACCATTGAGGCCTGTTTCAGTGTCTGTCTCCCCACCAGGCGGCAAACTCACTGTCTTGTTCCTCATTTCCCCCTGACCAGCAAGGGGCCTGGCAGTGAGTTTGTGCTCAGTAAATGTTTGCAGAATGAGTGCAAGTGCCTGTAAACACCGACATGTTGTCCAGATATAAGGGGTTATTAGAGGGGCATCCCTTTGAAACCCGAGATTTTTCCTGTCATTGTTGGCATCATCATGGAGGGGATTTTTTTACAACTGGGCCTCTCTTCATCTTAGGCCTTTGCCCCTGGGAACTGGGCGGTGGGGGCTGGGATGATGCTAGGCCTGGCAGGGTGGTTGGGGGACACCTAGTGGATTCCAGGACCAGCTGGGGCAGTCTCTGCGCTTGCTCCAGCCTGTCTCCCGGGCCTCTGGCCTGCTGTTCTGCCCCGCCGAGCCGAGCCCACTGCATTCAGTCGCAGACACCTCATTATCGCAGCGATGCAGCCAAGCTGGAGGCAGTTCAGAGAAGAGCAAGGAGAGCGATGTGGGGTGGAGGGGGCCTGGCGCTGGCAGTGAAGGGGGGTGGAAGGGAGCCGTCCCGGTAGAGGCTGAGGCATTTGGCTCAGTGGGGCCCAGCAGGGAACCTGAGACGTGAAGCATCTGTGCTCCAGCGTCTGGAGAAGTGCCTCCCCAGCGGCGACGCGACGGAAGAAATGAGCTGCCTCAGAAGACAATGGAGGGGCACTTGGAGGGCAGGGGGCTCCTTCCCACCGTGGGCTGGGGAGCCCAGCACAAGCCATCACAGGACCTTGCCATCACCCTTTCCAAGCCTTTAAGTGGCACTTCACCTGTTGCCACCGCTGCCACCACTGCTGTGACTAAGGAGAAACCACTTCCTTGGAGTGGGAAACAAAGAGAAGAGGCTGGCAAATAGGAGGGACCCCCCCCCCAATTTTATTGATGGCGACCCTGGCTTAGGGAGGCAAAGGGGCTTGGCCAAAGTTACACATGCAATTTACATTAGATATGAGTCAATGGTGCAGTCTGGACTGGAAACAAGGATCTCTGGACTCCAAGTTTTGTGCTCTTTCCACTATACCTTTCTCTTCCCAGGAACTGAGTGAGCTGCTGCCCAGATTGTACTCCACCATCTGCCCACAGACACACACCACCTCTTCTACAGTGACTCCTCACCACCATACACACTTGTCTTGAAACGGACAAACTTTGGTTTTCCAAAACATCATCCCAAAAAAGTGATGCATGAGATGCAGAGCGAGCCTAGGACCCTTCACTCATGGGCAGCAAGCATTCCAGCCTCTAGACCTTTGCTGTTGCTAGCCTCTACACCTAGAATGCTCTGCCCCCTGAATATGGCCTTCGTCTCATCATGAGGGCCTCAGTTCCCATGCCATTCTTCTCAGAAGCCTTTCCTGACCACATGGTACACTCTGGCCCAGCCCACCGTTTCACGTTCCGCATAGCACCAAGCAATCAGCTTGTTTGTTTATCGTCTTCCCCACCCTCCAGAATCAAAGCTCATTAAGGGCAAGACCATGTGTGGCTGGTTTTCTGCTATAACCCCAGCACCTCGGACAGTGCCGGGCACGTGTACATATATGCGGGTGCGTACACACACACATTGAATGAGTGAATAAAGGAACGACCAAACCTAGAGCAACATTTTCCTTCCAGAAAAGATGTTCAGCCTGGGCATAGAGAATACAGATTCAGGCCTAAAACTGGAAGAGCCCCTGGACTATTTCATTCATTCAGCAAATACTTATTTATTACCAGGCACAGTTCTAAGCACTCGAGACACAGTAGCGAACACATCAAAGATCCCTGCCCTGAGGGAGCTCACATTCCCATGGGAGATGAAACACAATGCATGAGACAAATAAGTAAATTATAGGGCACGTTGGAAGGTGTTGAGTGTGCTCAAGGGAAAGTAGTAACCAGGGTGGGAATGCTGGGGATTTGGGGGTGGATAGAAGAGTTATGTGTGGAAATTTAAATAGGATGTCCATTTAAGTAGAAACCTAAAGACACTGAGGGAGCCAGCTTGAGGATGGGGGGTGGGAAGAAAGAGCAAACACAAAAGCCCTCAGGTTGGCATGTGCCTCAATTTGACTGAAGGACAGTAGTGAGGTCTGGGTGGCTCTGTAGTGCTGGAAGAAGAAAGTAGTGGCAAGTGGCACACTATCACAAGGCAGAAGTCCCTGCTGTCAGTTTTCCATCCTTGGGGAGCTAAGAACCAAGGACCTCAGAGCACTGAGAAATACCTTTCAAGGAATGTCTCAAAACCCTACCTCTTGCTTCTTTCTCGAGTCCTAGCCTGAGTCAGCTCTCTAAGGTGTCAAGTTTGACCTGCCTGCAGCACATAGGACATTTTTCACCAGCTTGGCTAAAGACAAAGAGGGCTGCTGGCAATAACCCTTACATTGGTGCAGCATTCTGTTGCTTGCACTGTGTTCCTTAACCTTGCCATAGCCCTCCTGCCCACGGAAGTAGGCAGGGTGGGAGAAATTAGCCCCTTTTGACAGATGGGAATGAAAAGTTGTAGAGAGTAGTGCTAGTGGTCAATGTTTACCAAGTGCTTTTCACCGAATCTTCACAAGGACCTTGGAGTCCCAGCCTCTTTTTACAGATGAGAAAACGGAGACTCTGAGAGTTGAAGTGAGATTTTTCAAGGTCACACAGCTAGGTCATGGCAGAGCTGCAGTTGAAATTCAAATATTTCTATCTCTACCATCTCATGTTTTCCCTGATATCACTCTGCTCTGGGGAAACAGTAGGAGCTTAGGAAGTGAAGCACAGGATGTAGCAAGGTCATTTACACTGAGGAGTTGCTAATTAAGTCACATGGCATAAAGGAAAGAATGTGGGCTTTAGTATCAGACAGACTGAGATATGAATCTCAGAGTTGCCGTGTGACCTTGGGTGAGTTATTTCCCCTTTCTGAACCTCATTTTCTCATGCCTGAGGCACACTGAAGGCCTCAGTGGCATCCCATGTGGGGAAGTGTCCTCTATGGTGCTTAACACACAGCAGATGCCCAATCAGTGTGGGTTCTTGTTTATAGATGTTCATTGAGTTATGTCTACCTTAAGTGTAAAGGCAGAGGCCAGTGGCGGTGTGGCCAGCCTTGGCTACCACCATCCCTGGGTAAAAGTAGGGCTCGGGCTGGATGAGGGTCCTAGCTGGTATAGTGGGCCTGTCAGCCCCCCACCCCACCCCCGGCCCTAGACTTCTTTGCCCTCCGAAACCTTCTGGGACTAGGACAGCGGCAATGCCAATGCTCGGACAGTCCAGCTCTCACCCTGGAACCCAGAACAAAAAGGGGGAAGCATGAGTCTACTGGTCTGAGCCCAGCTTCTCTGCCTGTGGCATTCTTCTCACCTTCCCTCTCTGTGGGCTAGCAGGAAAAACAGTTCTCCAAGCTTCTCTGCCCCTCCTCACCCCATGTAGGTGTCCCCAGGGAGGGCCCAGGGCTGGTTAATGGGGTGGAGCTGTCTTTAATCTGCTCCATAAATGTTTTCTAGATCCTCATTAGAAACCATAATGTCCTATGAATATGCTGATGAGATTTCATTTGGGGCTAAGGGAGGAAGAGTAGCTGGGATGATGTGAGATAGGATGGGCTGCTGGGCTTCACCACAAGGATCCCAGAGAAAAGGAACAGAGTGGAGCTCATGGTGTCTCCACCTAATCCTTGGCAAATTCAGAAAGATTCAGTCTTGGGCCCCATCATTTCCTACACACAGGCCACCTGAACTAGCAGACATGCCCAATCAGTGTGGGTTCTTGTTTATGGGTGGTCATTGGGCGCGTGTGCACACACACACACACACACACACACACACACACACATACGCACATACTTCTCCACCCTACCCATGAATACCACCCCAGGGCCCCACCCTGGCCACCAAGATTAGTCACCAGAACCTACACTCATTTTTCATTTGTTCCTACCATTGGCATCTAAACTGATTGTGCTGGGGCTCAGCCCCAAGTTAGGTTCCCAGCTCTACAGGCTTTGGTGAAATACAACATGGAACTTTCAGACAATGGAGGGAAGCAAGGTGTGTATGGTGGCCAGCACAGAGTCAGCCCTCAATAAATTGTGTTGCCCTTGTGCTGCTACTAGTCTAATGGGTGATGGAGGCACTAGGGTAAGCGATTAACATCCATTGTTGTGATGATGAAGGAGCTTGAGCATTACAAAATAAGGAGAGGCTGGGTACGTGAATGCTACTCAATAGGCATTTACAGATGTGGCCTCTGTGCCCAGGCCTTTGTGCCTGCTGTGCCCTCAGCAAGGAATGCCTCCCTATGTCTCAGCCTGTCAAAGTCCTACCACCGTTCAGGATCAGATCCCTGATTCTCCTGACTGACCCCAACGCCTGGCACCCCTTGCGGGCCTCCCCAGGGGGCCTAGATTCAGAGGTATTGGCATCTGTGCGCTATTTCCCAGAACAAGGGCGTGAGCTCTGGCTGGTGGTTCAAATGGTGTTCACTGATGGGCATCTGCACACTCTCCCACACCTCCTGTACAACATCCATGGGCCAGTGGTTCCTCGACTCCTTACCCAATGAGTGCTTTATCCTTTCACTTCTTTCAAGGTGCCATGACTGTGACTGGCTGCTGGCTTCTGGCTCAGACCCTCGATTTTTGGCTTCTCAAAGTTATTCAGACTGGAACCCCTGATTCAGCAGCTCTGAGTGTCTAGGTTGTCCAACTGGCCTCATTTTGCAGATCCCCCTGTCTGATCCTTCTCTTATGGCTACCCCTGGGCACATCTTGGCCTGAGGTTCTTCTATTCCCCTCTGCCGTTTCTAGCAAATCTTACCCTCATGGCTCTTTGGCCTCTGTCCCCAACCGGAGCACATGTGCATGGCATTTCGCATTTTGCAGGCTGTGCTCTCAACCTAGCGTTCTGTCAGCCATCTTGGCTCTGATCTCCTCAGGGGGGTCACCCATTCTTGTGTGCAAAAAGTGGAAAGAGCAAGTGCCATGGGTAGCATCTAGGTCCTTCCTGATCACCACTTACTTGCTGGATGGCTTTAGGTAAGTTACTTTAGCTCTCTATACCCCAATTTCTATAAAGTGGGAACAATAATATCTCTGCCATAGAGCTTTTGGGTGGATTCATGGAGAGAGTGCATATAAAGCATTGAGCATAGTGTCTAGCACATAGGAACTGCCAAATAAATGCCGGCTATTATTCCCCAACCCCCTCAGAGGTTCACACAGGATATCTCCAAGTCCACACAGTTACTGGCCCTCCTCCAGGCTTTTTCTCTGGCCCCAGTTCATCTAATTTTACCTGCCCAAATTGTGTCTTTGGAATCAGACAGAACTGGCTTCACTCTTCATTTTACCACTTAATTCAGTGAGTATTTCTTTGAGCTTTAGTTTCTTTATCTATAAAGCGGGACTCTGAATCCCTACCTCTACAGGTTGATGTGAGGATCCAAATGAGATCATGATCACCAAAGTGCCTATCACAATACTTGTCACCTAGTAAGAATTTGTCTTGCTACATCCATAGAGCTCAGGTATGGGCTAGTTTGGCTTAGACCTGAGGGTGATGGGTACAAAAGGAGGAGGATGGCGGGGGAAACTGACATAGATGGCAAGGAAGCACTGACAAGGGTTGCCAAACACCAAAGCAGCGCCTGAAGGGCATAGCAAGCTTAGATATGAGGTAGGCAGTGGGCACTGACAGTAGTGCTGATCTGACTCCAGCCAAAGCAATAATGTAAAGTCTTGCAGACTACAAAGGCCTGGTTATTCTCAGCAGGACTCAGGGAAGTTTCCTGAAGAACTTAAGCCTCTAAGAAGGAACATGAAGAGAGAGACTGGTTGGGAAGTGATCCCTTTGGGTGGCAATGGGGAGACAGGGGTTGAGAAGAGTGACAACACTCTAATTACCCAGACGTGGGGTGGTAGTCTGGGGGACAAGGGTCAAAGAGATTTCAAAGGCCAGTCCCTCTCTGTGACTAAGACCTACCTGAAGAGTTTTCTGGTTCCTGATCTCTCTCTGGATGGACCTGAGTGGATCTTCCCTGGATGGGGCTTGAGACATGGCAGGGTCTGAGACTGGAGTAAGGGGAAAACAGGGAACCACAGCCTGTTTGATGTGAAATATCCCTGATCTTCAGCCTCCCGGATGTCAGAGCAAGGAAAGACAGGGGTAGGGGGCAGGAACAAGGGGGAGACCTCAACACTAGGCAGCTTTGGGAGGGCTCTAGGAACATACAGGCAGCCTCAAGGGTGAAGGTCCAGGGTTCGTAGCCAGGGGCCAGTCATGGAGGTTCTCCAGAGCTCAGCTGGTCTATGAGGAGTTGCTTAGATCAGGAAGTCATTGACCTGAAAACATTAAGCACTTACTACGCATCAGACACCAGGGCTGGGAAAACAGAGGTGAATTCCCCAGGCCTTGCCTTCTGACAAGTAGGTCATGGACAGGATGAGGGATAGGACTGGGGCATAGAGCTTTATCCCAGCTCTGCCACTGCTTTGCACAATACAGCCTTCTGCCTCTCTGAGCCTCAGCTCCCTCATCTGTGCAATGGAGAAAGTGGGGCAATAGATGCCTTATGAGGACCTATGAGTCTGAGTTGGTGAAGGGGTCTCAGTGGTCATGACAAGGAATGAGCAGCGCCCAGGGTCTCAAAGCAGACAGGGCTGGGAAGTCCTTTCTGATCCTAGAATGTGCCTGCTGCCTGTCAGGCTCCCTGGCCCTCTCACATCTCCCAGGGAGTCCCTTTGAACTGGATTCCGTGGGGCCGAAACCATATGCAACACCCCGCCCCCTGCCTTCTCACCTTCCCTGCCATGTAGTGTGGGCTTTCTAGACATCTGCTTGCCCACCAGGCCCAAAGCATTTAAGTTGTGGACTGCAGAGGAGCAGCCATGGAGGAATGATGTGGCTCTTTCACTTATAGGCCCCAGAACCTCTCTGGTGACCATAGAGGCTAATTAGCAGAGAACAAAATACTTCCTGCCCTGGGCCCTTGCCTACCACTGCCTGCATCTGCTCAAAGCTTAATGGTCATTTGAGCTGTCTCTGGGGATACAGAATGAGGTTTCCATGGACTGTCTGGCTCCAGGAAGCAGCCTGGGTCCTGAGGAAGGCTAGTAGAGGAGAAGCAAGGTGCCTGTGGCTGCTGGGGAAGCCCAATATGGCAGGAATACAGTATACTCGGTGCCAAAGGCCAGCATCTGGAGCTGTTCCTGGTGCTTGCCTGGAAACTGGTGCTCCCCAGGGTCTCCTCTGAACCACTACAAGGCCTCAGCTGGGTCTAAGCTGGTAGTGGGCAGGGCAGAGTAGTTGGCAGGGAATGAGCCCTGAGGACATCTTCTTAGTTTAGGAAGCTACTGGGGCCTAGACTCCTGACCGGGCCCTGTGTTCTTGAAGGTAGGATGTGATTACAGGCCTTCAACCCAAACTTGCTAGGCTGGTCTGGAAAATGGGTTTGTCTGTCTGTGTGCTGTGGGGAAAATGCTCAGCTGAAAGGGAGAGGAGCTAGATTGTGGCCACTGATGTGCTGTTTTGGAGTGAGGCACCCCTGTGCCTCGGTTTCCTCATCCGTCAAATGAGAATTGCTACCCTCCTTACCGAGTCAGCTGTCACTGCTTGTAAAAGTGTCCTCATAGAACTCAGATAGGCGGAAAGGCTGGAATGGAGCAGGGAGGGAGGAGAGAAGCTGACTCTAGAAAGGCATAATCACTTCCTTAGAGGGGTCTCCACTGATGGCCCTCTCCCCCCCTCAATTTGAAACCCACCCCTGACACTTATTAGTTGTGTGGTCTTAGGCAAGTCCCTCAACCCTTCTGCACCTCAGTAAACCAGGCGTTAGGTGAATCTTACTTACTCTTAAGATCACAAGTATAAATGAGGTAAACTTTGTTTTTTGTTTTTTGTTTTTTTTTAATGAGGTAAACTTTGTAAAGCACCTGGCAGTACTCAGACAGATCTAGGGTGAGGGAGAGGGAGGATTGGAGGCATTGTCATGTGCAGGAAATGCCTGAAGGAGTCCTCAAACTCAGCTACCACCGGCTGCCTGTCCCAGACTCCACCCCTCCCCCATGAATAATGAACTGGTATTGATCCCCTGGCCGGGAAATTCCCTGTGACCTGTGATAAAAATACACCCAGTCTGCAAGTCTGGAGCTCAAGATAGGTTTTCAGCAGCTAGGGCTGAGCTCATTTGCACTCCGCACCAAGCCTGCTGCATCAAGAGGGAGAGCTCAGTTGGACAAGGCATCAGAGACTGAGCTCTAATCAGGGCCCGCTGTCCTCTCAACTCCATGGCCAGGGACACAGGGATCAAAGGAGCAGGATCACATTTGGCAGGAACACCCCATAGTCGGGCTCCTGGAAGGGGACATAGAGCACAGGTCTGGGTTTAAATCCTGCCTCCACCACTTCAGGCAAGTGCCTCAGTTTCACCAACTATAAAATGGATATGGTCATTCTTTCCTCACAGAATTAGTCTTAGATTCAAAACAAGTTTAGGTAAAGTGCCTGCCAAAAGGAAACAATTAATGGCAGCTCAGGCTTTCCAATTCTCTGTCCTGTCCCCATGTCCTTGTTGTGAAACTCAGGACAGTTTCACAGAGGTATGAACCCTAAGTGACTCATTTTCAAAAATAAGATCCTTATGGAGATATAATTCCCGAATCATCAAAGTCACTTTTTGAAAGTGCACAAGTCAGTAGATTTTCGTATATTCAGAATTATGCAATCATCACCATTATCTGATTTTAGAGCATTTTCATCAAGCCCAAAAGAAACGTTATACCTCTTAGCAGTAACTCCCAATTCCCACCTTCCCCACCCTATGCTTCTGACAACCACTAATTTATTTTCTATCTCTATGGATTTGTCTTTTCTGGAAAGTTAATACAAATGGGATCACATGATATGTGACATTTTGTTTCTGATTTCTTCCACTTAACATAATGTTTTCAAGCTTCATCCAGGTTGTAGCATCTAACAGTACTGTGTTCCTTTTCCTGGCTGAGTAATGTTACATCATATGGATAAAACACATTTTGTTTATCCATTCATCAGTTGATGCACATTTAGGTTTTTTTCCCACTTTTAGGCTACTCTTAATAAAGTTTCTATGAACCTTCATGCACATGTTTTTCTGTGGCCATATGTTTTCATTTTTGTTAGGGATGTGCATAAGAGTAGAATTGTTCAATCATATAGTTACTCTTATGTTTAACTTTTTGAGGAACTGCCAGGTTATTTTCTAGAGCAGCTATACCATTTTCCATTTTCATCAGTAGTGTGCTCCACTTTCTCTGCATCCCTGCCAACACTTGCCGTTAGTTGTCTTTTTTGATTATAACCATCCTAGTATGTGTGAACTGGTACCTCATTGTGATTTTGATGTACATTTCTCTGATGGCCAATAATATTGAGGATCTTTTTATGTGTTCTTGGCCAGTTGTCTGTCTTCCTTAGAAAGTGTCTATTCAGATCATTTTCCAATTTTTAATTGAATTGTTTGTGTTTTTATTGTTGAGATGAAAGAGTTCTTTATTCTCAATAAGTCCTTTATCAGAAATATGATTGGCAAATATTTTCTCCCATGTTGTGTTGTGTTTTTATTGTTTCATTTTACTGATGGTATCCTTTGAAGCACAAAAATTTTTAGTTTCGATGAGTCCAATTTATCTATTCTTTTTTTGTCACTTGTGTTTTTGGTGTCACATGTAAGAAACCATAAGAACTGGGAGTGCCTGGGTGGCTCCGTCGGTTGAGTGTCCAACTCTTGATTTTGGCTCAGTTCATGATCTCAGGGTTCCGGGATCAAGTCACACTCCCTGTGAAGCCTGCTTGGGGTTTTCTCTCTCTCTACCTCTGTCCTTCTCTCCCATTCATGTGCTAGTTCTCTAAAATAAAAGAAAAAAGAAAGAAAAAAGAAACCATAAGAACATAATTCAAAGTCACTCTTTTCTTCTAAGAGTTTTATACCTTTAGCTCTTACATCTAATGCATTTTGGCTTAATTTTTGAATATGGTGTGAGGTAGTGGTCCAACTTCATTCTTTTTTCTGAAGATATTCAGTTTTCCCACCTCTATTTGTTGAAAAGATGAGCCTTTCCTAATTGAATTGTCTTTGGCACTCTTGTTAAAAATCAATTGAAACTGTCTCTATTCACAGAGGACATAGCCCTATATACAGAAAATCCCAAGAGACACACAAACGCAGACAACACTATAAGGACTAATAACCAGTTTTACTTCCTCTTTCCATATATATATATTACATATATATATAATATATATATGGAAATTATGTATATATAAATTGCCCTGACTAGAGCCTCCAGTAGTGTTTACTAGATGTGGTGAAAGCAGACATCCTTGTCTTGTTTCTGACCTTAAAATGTAGTATCCAGATTTTCACCATGAAGTATGATGTTGGCTGTGGACTTAGGGTAGAAGCTCTTGAATAGGTCAAGGAAGTTTCCTTTTGCCCTAGTTTAGTGTTTTATTATGAAACCTTGTTGGATTTTTGGCAAAAGCTATTTCTGTGTTCTTTGAGATTATTTCACTTTATTTGTCTTTTATTCTATTAATATGGTGTACATTGACTGATCTGTAGGTGTTAAGGCAATTTTGAATTCCTGGGACAAATTCCACTTGGGAAAGGTGGATAAACCTTTTTAATAAGCTGCTGGATTCAGTTATTAGTATTTTGTTGAATATTTTGGGGTCTATATTTGTTTGCCTGTAGATTTCATGTAATGTTTTTAGTTTGGGTATCAAGTTAATATTTGCCTTATAGAATGAGTTGAGAAGTGTTCCCTACTCTTCTATTTTGTAGAAGACCTTGTGAAGAATTAGTATTAATTTTTCTTCAAAGTTTTGGTAGAATTCACCAGTAGACTCACCTGAGTTTGAGCTTTTCTCTGTGGGATTTTTAAAAAGTTTTTATTTTAATTCCTGTATAGTTAACATACAAGGTGATTGTACTTTCAGGTGTACAATATCGTGATTCAACAATTCCATACGTCACTGTGTGCTCATCATCACAAGTGTACTCCTTAATCCCCATCACCTGTTTCAGTCATGCCCCCACCCTATCTTCCCTCCAGTAACCATCAGTTCTTTATAATCAAGAGTCTGATTCTTGGTTTGCTTCTCTCTCTCTTTCTCTCTCTCCTCCTCCTCTCCTCTCCTCTCATTTTTGCCTTTTACTCATTTGTTTTATTTCTTAAATTCCACATATGACTGAAATCATATCGTATTTGTCTTTCTTTGACTGACTTATTTCACTTAGCTTTATACTCTCTAGTTCCATCCATATCATTGCAAATGGCAAGATTTCATTCTTTTTATGGCTGAATCAGGTTTGATTGTATATCTATAAAACATCATCTTTATCTGTTCATCTATTGAGGGATACTTGGGCTGCTTCCATAATTTGGGTGTGGTAAATAATGCTGCTATTAACATAGGGCTGTATATATCCCTTTGAAGTAGTGTTTTTGTATTCTTTGGGAAATTATCCAGTAGTGTCATTCCTGGAGCATAGAGTAGTTCCATTTCTAACTTTTTGAGGAACCTCCATACTGGTTTCCACGGTGGCTGCACCAGTTTGCATTCCCACCAGCAGTGCAAGAGGTTCTGCTTTCTCCACATCCTTGCCAACATTTGTTGTTTCTTGTATTGTTGCTTTTAGTCATTCTGACAAGTGTGAGGTGGTATCTCATTGCAGTTTTGATTTGTATTTCCCTGATGGTGAGTGATGTGGAGCATCTTTTCATGTGTCTGTTGGCCATCTGTAAGTCTTTGGAAAACCATCTATTCATGTCTTCTGCCCATTTTTAATTGAATTGTTTTTTGAGCATGCTGAGTTATATAAGTTCTTTGTAAATTTTGGCTACTAGTCCTTTATTGGATACATCATTTGCACATATCTTCTCCCATTCCATAGGATGCCTTTTAGTTTTGTTGATTGTTTCCTTCTTTGTGCAAAAGCTTTTTATTTTGATGTAGTCCCAACAGTTTATTTTCGCTTTTGTTTTCCTTGCCTCAGGGAATCTATATAGAAAAAAGTTGCTATGGCTAATGTCAGAGAAGTTACTTCCTGTACTGTCTCCAGGGATTTTTATGGTTTCAGGCTTCATATTTTAGTCCGTTTTGAATTTATTTTTGTGTATGGTGTAAGAAAGTGATCCTGTTTCATTCTTTCGCATGTTGCTCTCCAGTTTTCCAATGCCATTTGTTGAAAAGACTGTCTTTTTTGCCATTGGATATCCTTTCCTGCTTTGTTGAAGATTAATTGACCATATACTTATGGTTAATTTCTGGATATTCTTACTCTGTTCCATTGATCTATGTGTCTATTATTGTTCCAGTACAATACTGTTTTGATCACTATAGCTTTGTAATATAACTTGAAGTCCAGAATTGTGATGTCTCCAGCTTTGCTTTTCTTTTTCAAGATTGCTTTGGCTCTTCAGGGTCTTCTGTGGTTCTCTATAAATTTTAAGATTGTTTGTTCTAGTTCTGTGAAAAATGCTATTGCTGTTTTGATAGGGATTGCACTGAGTGTGTAGATTGCACTGGGGAGTGTAGACATGTCAACAATATTTGTTCTTCCAATCCATGAATGTGGAATGTCTTTCCATTTCTTTGTGTCCTCTTCAATTTTTTCCCCCAGTGTCTTATAGTTTTCAGAGTACAGGTCTTTCACCTCTTTGGTTAAGCTTACTCCTAGGTACCCTATTATTTTTGGTGTAATTATAAATGGAATTGTTGTCTTATTTTCTCTTTCTGCTGCTTCATTATTGGTGTATAGAAATGCAATGAATTTCTGTACATTGATTTTTTTATCCTGCCACTTTAATGAATTCATGTATCTTTTTTAGCAGTTTGTTTGGTGAAGTCTTTCAGGTTTTCTAGATAGAATATCATGTCATTTGCAAACAGTGAATGTTTTACTTCTTCCTTACTGATTTCAATGCCTTTTCTTTCTTTTCACGTCAGGTTGCTGTGGCTAAGACTTCCAGCACTGTGTTGAATCAAAGTGGTGAGAGTCGACATCCTTATCTTGTTCCTGACTTTAGGGGTTAGCTTTCCGTTTTTTTTCCATTAAGGATGATGTTAGCTGTGGGTTTTTCATATATGGCCTTTATTATGTTGA